>JAMKCH010017150.1:0-23826 GCA_023653785.1 Ophioderma brevispina
TAACAGTGTATTGCGAGTGTGACCAGGCGGTGGCGGCCAAGCCTCATTTATTATAGCAACTCACCAAAATGTCAAAAGAAATTACAGCAATACGGAGTGCAAACCACAAACCAATTTGGGTGCTCTGATGTGGGTCTGTCATGGGTGTTCCCATGACCCACATACGACCTCGTCCTCGTTCGTTATTCATACAAAAAAAATCAGAAATAATCCTTCCAGTGGAGTTGATTCTTCAACTCCAACGGTTTTGGAATAAGAAAATATTCATTGACAACATATAAAAAAATCAGAATTTTTCGTCAAGATTTCACTTTTACGTGTTAAACCAATGGCGACGTCTGAAATTGGGATTTCTTGGCCGCCGTGTCTTGCGAGTGTGACTGCTTGCGAGAGACGTATTCTTGGATTTTAACGGCAAGTGTGAGCCTTACAAGGAAATTGAACTTAGCTGGTTTTAAGTATAACTGCCTATAGACTATTCAAGAGCGAGCTTATACGAGCCGGGATGGGTCGGGGACAGTGTGAGTGTGTGTATGTGTGCGTGTACCGGTGTGGGTGTGTGTGCGTGAGTGTGTATGAGCGTGTGTGTGTGTTTATTTGCTAACATTTATCATAGGAAATCTTTGGAACTATATAATATCTTAGACGAAGTTGATTAAACCTTACGCAGGCATATTTCAGTTTCATTATTATTATTTTCTCACTCACATATTTACTTAATAATTAAAATAAGATGAGATGATAACAAACATAGTGAGGGAGTTACAGGTAACGGTAATTGACCTGTCAATGTGTAACCCCACTTTGCCAAATTGATTGATGTTGGAAATGGCAGCCAGTTGAGAGTCGGATGGACATGACGTAAAATAGACAATCATCATGCTGTCATATCCAGCAATCAAGTCGCCAGAACTAAACAATACACGCTTGAATCACATATGTTTACTAAAGAGGGAACATAATGTAACACCGGATTTAAAAGGCTACATGAAGAGGGAAAACTGATAGGCATTTTGCTTTACCGATGCAGAATATTTAATATTGTTATTCATGCCAATTTAAAGCTGCAAATTTAATCGATATTTCCCCAAAACACCTGGTATTAATATACTGTGAATAATTGTAAATAATTGAATGTCTTGGAATGGAATTATTATCAACTACATCTGGCAACAAGTTATTTTTGTATTTGTACATAAACATTTGCATGAGACGTTTGAAATTAAAAGCTCATTTGTGCAAAGTCGGCTCAACTTTCAAAACCTCCTATATGCAAAAGTACTGTCAACTTGAAACCACTCCATACGCTCACTCTGAATTCAAATGTATTTAATTTAAGACAATTATTTTTTTGAAATATTTGCCGTAGCCAAAAGCAATATCAGAATGTCAACTATTGATTATGATTTTTGTTGCAGACAGTTCTCATTTAAAAAAATCTAATTTTGCCAAATCAGAATGTTTACTATGCATTTTGATTTTTGTTGCAGAGTTTTGATGAAAATAATCTAATTTTGCACATAGGAGTTTTAGAAAGTGGGGCATGAGGATTTCAAAGATTAAATGCACATGAGCTTTTTTTCCTGCCCAGCGAGGATACTTTACTCCATACATATGGAATTGTTCTCTTTTAATTAACAATAATCTCTTTACTCTACAAATAATGGGCACATGCTGATTTATCTACTAATTCATTCTCATTTAGAATTTAATGCTGCGAAAAGACAGAATACCGCATTTGCAATTAAAAGAATTAAAGTTAAATTCAAGATTACTGTTAATGGTTTTCTGTTTCAACTTTCGATTTGTTCAGTCAAATGATAATTTGGTATTCAAATAAAGTAACGCGTCTATGTCTCGCTTCATAACAAAAACGAAGCCACGATGTGTTGAAAATGTAGGGCAAATTCTATAAAAAGCGAAAGGAAATAGTAATAAATCTTTTATATATATATATATATATATATATATATATATATATATATATATATATATATATATATAGGTGGTAATCGGTGATTTCACGTTGATCTGTATTTATTTATTCGGTTTTTATAGAATGGAATTACCGAAACTGCGAATTACCCCTAAAAAACTCAACTCTATTACTTATACGTTTTGATTATAAAAGAGGAGAGTAGAATAAACATTCACCATTGTACACTCTCAATCTGCACAACTAAAACTTCGATAGCTGATTTGTTAATCCACTGGTTTATAGTGTTGTTGTTTTCTCCTGACATTTTGAATTGAATTCTGAATTTGGCGGTGCACTAATTCCAAACAAACATTTTTATTTAGATATGCTTGTACATTCTAACATATTGCGTTGTATAATCTATTCCGTGTATTGCCCTCGGAATGCGTAAAGACGACTCTTTGTAAAGAACGGTTACTGTGCACTGTACCTTTTAGTTTCAATCAGTATTATAAAAAGATCAAGTGGTTTTGAAGTTAACATTATCAAAGTGTAATCTCTCAAAGAAGTATAAAAAGCGTTCATGAGCTCTTTTAAACATCAGTGATAATCAGAAAGCAGCTTCAATATAATTTAAAACTTAACTGCCATAAGGGGTTTGCAATTCGTTAGTGCATAAGGGGGTCCTAGGTGACCATTCATTATATCAACACTTCCCAAAGCGAATTTAGAGGAAATCCACCACATGTTAGAAGGATTCAAAAGACATTCAAATTAAGAAATTATTAAAAAAAAAAAAAAAAAAAAAAAAAAATTGTTTCAATTAGAAATTAGGGGCCAAAAACCAATTGATTTTAATTTTGGTCAAAATGTGACGAAAAAAAGACACTATTTGTTTCTGCATTTTCTACGGCATGAATCACCCTCGACTTTTGCTGATTGCTTTTATTGGTGAAGAATGATCTATATTTACCATATTAAGCAACATAGAATGTTTCGTGCCATTTTTATTTTTAGGTTTACTTGTCTAATTACCAAGGTTCTACAGTAAACGCTATACGCTGATATAAAATATTATGACCACCATGGCCTACTATCTTTCCAGGGAATTTTTTGATTAATGATTTACTTTGTTTATGTCACTAGGTCTATGCATTATGAAAATCAGATCACAGTAAAACTATATTAAGATTTTATTTGTCATGGGCACTTCGTTAGTGCATAAGGGGGGGGGTGGGGGGGCTCCTAGGGACCCATGCTAAATTAACGCAAAAAACGGCGCGATGGATGGAATTTTTTTGCCACCAAATGCAAGAGCCACTAAAAGTTAGACAAATACAAAAAATATAAACCCAAATATATTGCAGCGTTTACAAAACGCCGGCCGAAAAAAAACCAAAGAGGGTCCCTAGGAACCCCCCCCCCCATTATGCAGAAGTGTTTAACGGTGCGGATGAAATGAGAGATTTGAGCCACCCCAAATATGGTGTAATAGTAGTAATTTCATAGAGATTAGACGCTCAATAGATTTCCTTACCTCGTATTTGGCTACAGAATGCCTTAAAAGAGAGAAAAAGGGTGATTTGATTTGCTTAATTTCAATATAAAACATAGGCTGATTTCGTATTTGCTCTCCTATACGAAATTAAATTTCATAATTTTTTTACCAAAGAAACATTTCTCAAGCTTAATCCTTTCAGATTGGGACATTTGTGATGGAAACCTTTACATCAGATAGCAAAATTAGTACTTTCGATTTTGTAGGCACACCTGTTATGTGAGATCCTCGTTGCACCTTTTTAATTGCAAAAAAAAAAAAAAAAAAAAACGGTTATATTGCACTTCTGGTTTTAGCACCTTACAACATGACCATGTGATGTCCCTGCACAACAGCAGTCAGAAGGAGATATCTTCAAAGCAATTTGTTATACTTATGTATACAAAGAATCAAATATGTTTTCTTGATTAAACGAACGAAATATTTAACTTTTATATTTGTTTTTGCTTATCACGTAAATTTTTCATCCCAGTATGATCGACGTACGACTATTTAGCTTCCTTATACTTACCCTCGCCACATCTTGACGTCGCGAAGTTCAATCCCATTTATGCTAGGCCAATTTTCGTTTATTTTCAAAACTGCACTTGAATTTTTTAACAGATAGAATATTTTTGGTGAAACAAGAATAACTTACCTGTGCATATTGCTATAGATTAGATCCTTCAATATAGTATTCTTTCCTCTATTTCCATTAATACGTCTTAAGTGACAGATTCGGTTTTATTTCATGTATGATATCCTGTCATTTTCGTTTCACATTTACATCATTGACTTGTTTTTAACGTGTAAAATGTACAATTCTTCTGGTAAATTCCGTTCTATCCTCTTCTTTGACTAATCAGTGACGGCTGCATCCAGGGCGATTTCCAGTTAGCACAGAACTGCCACAGCAGTACACGGAAGGGATTGCTGACTTTGCCTTAGGGAACATAACAGTTTGACAGAGGGGGTAGGGCTAGCACTTATTTGGTCTTTAAAGTAATTATCCCTGTACCTGGGAAATCCAGTTAAAATTGTTATCACCTGGTAAGACCAATATATCCAGCATTGGTGTAAAATATACATAAAAGACCATAATGTAGAAATGCAAACAAGCGCGACGTTACTGGTCGCTCTATTAACACAGAGTCGTGTGGTGGCAGCGATGCCGTCAATACAATGCTCAACATGCCCTTACGCACGCATCGGGGGCACTACTCCGACTAGCTTGTCGCTTATCATCAGAGGTAGTATAGTGATTTTTATTTGTTTCGTAAGCTAGTACATAAATAAAGAGAAATGATTGGCTGAAAAAGTGGAAAGCAATTATATCCAATACGGTTTACCACTGAGAAACAATCTCGTCACGATATAGCGTCTCGTACTTTTTATTTTGTATTTGTCATATAGATGAGTGACATGATACATGTAAAGGTTAAAAACAAGGATACTTGGATAAAGGATAAAGACTGGTCTTTATGAAATCGGATTTACCTTCTACCACCACCGAGAAAAACAATAAAAAGATATTACTTTCACTAAACTCATTTTAAGACCTACCAATTGCTTTAATGAGGACGTAGACAACGAAAAATAATAGCACCCACCTAAACATGTGCCACTATCCCTATGTGAGCCCAATGAATAAACATGATAAAAATTAAAAAGATGTTGGTGAGAATGTGATAAAGGACGAATGGTGAAATTGATTTACTAGGTAAAATTTAATTAAATTAAAAAATAAAACCAAACTGAATAGTGTATTTTAATCGATATTGTGCGTTTACGCGTTTTTTCCCTGTAAATATACATTTTATAAACATTGTTAAATTAACAAACAAACAAAGCAATATATTGGAGACACTCTTTAAGTAGTTCCTACATGTTTTCGAAAAAATAAGGTTTCGCTCAGTTAGGAATTATTTTAGTAGTAGGGTCATGAACGAGAATCACAATCTATATGTGGGGAACTATGTAAAATAAGGGGGTAAAATTAATACAGAAATCAAGTCAAATTATGATTAAATGTACACCAATGTATTTGTCTCATTATAAGAATTAAAAAAGGTATAGTTTGTCTAGGTTTCGACCTTTAGTTAAACAGGATTTATTAAGGTTCAAGGTCGTCCTGGGGGTAAACGTTACCCAGTGCTCCGATTTCGTTGAAACTGGTGCCAAGTTGTTCGTCTTTACTTATATTACAATGTTTGGCATTTGGTTTCGTAATTCATGGGCAAAATGTAACAAGGGTCTACAGGGGTCTATAGGGGTCACCAAAACTTGACCTCAAATTGCATACAGAGCTGTCACACAAAGAATTGAAATACATTTTCTGTTTCAGTATGACCAGGGCAATAATTTGACACCGGTTTCAACAAAATCTGAGCACTGGATTTTTTTTTTCAAATCCGCGTTTCGCATTTAGATTTTTGGGCTACCTACTGGAAATGAACCTGATTTTTTTTTCGGTTTTTTTAATACAACTTGGTCAACAAAATTAATAATTAACGGAACAAAATTGGGTTCTACTTCAAAATCAGTTTATTCAGTTGTGTCTATTTCTAATTATAGAATACAGGGTGTCTCAGAAAGAACGTTACCTTCCAGAAACGGCACTTTTTGCGTACTTTACTGATTATTTTCCTTGTTTTAGCTTTATATTATAAGACTATATACTTTTTCAAACATATGGTGAAAACGAGAAAGAAAATGGCGATAAAATAACTAAACAATGAATATTTTCATAGAAATGATACAAACCTATTTTGTCCACGGCTAGCAATAGTAGAAGAAACATGTATTGGATTTCTTATGGAATTGAGCACACAAGTTGTCGGGTATATGATGATTCTAGAAGTATTGTTTTTTTTTTTTTTTTTTTTTAAAATAAGGGGGTAAAATTAATACAGAAATCAAGTCAAATTATGATTAAATGTACACCAATGTATTTGTCTCATTATAAGAATTAAAAAAGGTATAGTTTGTCTAGGTTTCGACCTTTAGTTAAACAGGATTTATTAAGGTTCAAGGTCGTCCTGGGGGTAAACGTTACCCAGTGCTCCGATTTCGTTGAAACTGGTGCCAAGTTGTTCGTCTTTATTATAGGACAATGTTGTGGGCATTTGGAGTTCGTAATTCATGCGGACCCAAATGTAACCAACGCGCGTCTACGAGGGCAAGGTTCATAGGCCGTCACCAAAATTGACCTCAAATTGCAACAAAGCTGGTCACCAAAGATTGAACTACATTTACTGATTTCAGTATGTCCAGGGCAATTATTTGACACCGAGTCTTCAACAAAATCTGAGCACTGCGATTTTTTTTCTTGCCCCAGTATGACCTTCGTGAACCTTTAACCCCCCTTATTACCTTTATTACCCCCTCCCCCCTAAAAAGAAAGTTTGTTTCCAGTAGGACGCGAGCCGTTCCTTTTGGAGAATTTTCGCTTTTTGATTTTTTAGAACAGAAATGCATCAGAGATAGATTTTTAAATTATAAGTGATCCCAAATCGACATTTTTTAAAGTCAAATATGGGTTGCAACTGTTGTGAGTTACCATTTGGTTTGATTTGAAGCATTTCTGGGAAATTTCCTTTTAAAAAATATAGAAAGAAAAATTCAAATCCGCGTTTCGCATTTAGATTTTTGGGCTACCTACTGGAAATAAACCTGATTTTTTTCGGTTTTTTTAATACAACTTGGTCAACAAAATTAATAATTAACGGAACAAAATTGGGTTCTACTTCAAAATCAGTTTATACAGTTGTGTCTATTTCTAATTATAGAATACAGGGTGTCTCAGAAAGAACGTTACCCTCCAGAAACGGCACTTTTTGCGTACTTTACTGATTATTTTCCTTGTTTTAGCTTTATATTATAAGACTATATACTTTTTCAAACATATGGTGAAAACGAGAAAGAAAATGGCGATAAAATAACTAAACAATGACTATTTTCATAGAAATGATACAAACCTATTTTGTCCACGGCTAGCAATAGTAGAAGAAACATGTATTGGATTTCTTATGGAATTGAGCACACAAGTTGTCGGGTATATGATGATTCTAGAAGTATTGTTCAGTTCTCTACACATTGCAGTCCCGGATTGCAGCAATATTTGCGGCTAATCGTCCCGTTCTTTGACGACCGCATCTCTCTTTGCACCTATTTAGAATCTTGCCATCTCCAGAAATTTGTCTCTGCTCCTCTTGATTGCCATCTTACTGGGAACCCTACTTTGAGGAAAGACGTTTAGGCCTACCCATTCATGCTGAACTGCAACTAAACTTTGTGCTTCAATATATTTCTTAGTCATTATTTTTTTCTCCTCCTTGGTGAATTGCGGTCGTGGCAATATTTTGGTCTGTTAACCCAATAGCAGTTTAGAGAGAGATAGAGAATTGGAGATGGGTACTTATGCGACAGATATTGTGTAATGTGCAAAAGAACAAATAAAATACACGTTTTAGGTGCTTTTAGGCATTGGAAGTGAACAAATTGATTAAATCTAATGACTTACATGTGCTCAAATGCATAAGAATTCCAATACATGTTCCTCTGCTATTGCTAGCCGTGGACAAAACAGATTTGCATCATTTTAAGGGAAATTGTCATTGTTTGGTTATTTTTTCACCGTTTTCTTTCTCGTTTTCACCATATGTTAGAAAAAGTATATATTCTCAGAATATAATGCTAAAACAAGGTTAAGAATATGGGAAGTAGGCAAAAAGTGTCGTTTCTGGAGGGTAACGTTCTTTCTGAGACACCCTGTAGAACAGTACCTGCTGAAAATTTAATCAAAAGTGTTGCTTTTTGTGGGCAGTGTATGTGAAAATGATACACTTATCCAAAAGATTGTATTGCACGTTTCCATTCAGCCATTGAAATGTTTTGCATTTTAGCATCATTGTAACCCTTGGGACGGACCATTTCCTCCATCTCGCACGAAGTGCGAATGTCTTGCAATAATTGCTTTCCAAGACACATCTCTCATGCAAACTTGATAAACAATTCGAGATCCCAATATGGTTCATAACAACAAAAATGTTTACAGCCTCAGGTGTCGACAGCGTTTAAGTAAACTCATTTTCACGACATTGAAGGATGAGCATATTTGTGTTTCATTGTAAATGATAAATGTTTTAATGAAAAAAATGCAATACAAATATTTTACATTCTATTTAAATCAACTACAGAATAATATAGCGTGTCTATATATCAGATTGCCTGTTTAATGTAGCAATGTATGCGCAGATACAAGTCTGCTGCGCTGAAAGTACTGTTAAGTGCAGCTATTTTTTATCTACTATTTTTAGTTATCAAGGTTTTGGCCAAACATGGCTATGAATTCTGCGAATAATAAAATATCATGGTATAAAGATTTTTTTAAAGATAATTGTTCAACCTCATTAATGTCCATGTAATGAAGGAAATTAACACCCTCATTAAAGGGATTAGCAGCGATTTGCTAATCCGAAACATCGAAAAAATCATCAAAATTCATATTTTTATATTTTTGTTACTGGCATGGATAGGCGAACATTACCTGCAAGTGGTTGGCTTGAAATCCGTGTATTAAAGACAAGGCAGTACTTTTTATACGATTCTATAATTTCTATACGTGCGTATCAAAATTACAACTTGAGATCAAAAAAGCCTTTCCCGGTGTATATCATTTTTTTTTTTTTTTTTTTTATGTTTACAGCCTCAGGTGTCGACAGCGTTTAAGTAAACTCATTTTCACGACATTGAAGGATGAGCATATTTGTGTTTCATTGTAAATGATAAATGTTTTAATGAAAAAAATGCAATACAAATATTCTACATTCTATTTAAATCAACTACAGAATAATATAGCGTGTCTATATATCAGATTGCCTGTTTAATGTAGCAATGTATGCGCAGATACAAGTCTGCTGCGCTGAAAGTACTGTTAAGTGCAGCTATTGTTTATCTACTATTTTTAGTTATCAAGGTATTGGCCAAACATGGCTATGAATTCTGCGAATAGTAAAATATCATGGTATAAAGATTTTTTTAAAGATAATTGTTCAACCTCATTAATGTCCATGTAATGAAGGAAATTAACACCCTCATTAATATCCATGTAATGAAAGAAACCAAATGGCGTATTACTGCCCCCTCTCGTCTACCCCATCTAATGTTGATTGATATTAACGTATCGTCATCAGCTGTTATACACAACACCTGAAATGTAGGCAGATGCACTTCCTGCTTGAATCTAGTATAGTATTGTATAACTTTGAATCTCATACTGTTCCCATTTGTGCTTCTTTTTTTTTGTACCATTATCTTGTTGTTATCCACTATAAATGAAGTCATTATGATACATCAGATGGGAAGAACATTTCATTTTCGCTGTATAGATTATATATTTCACTGATTATCCACACGGAAACTAATGTGTTAAAACACTTGGAATGTTAGAAAACATATCGGTTTCAATTGCTATATTTCAAAATCAAAGTCAACACAATACCATAACCTAAAAACCTTTTACGCCTACCAACGTTATCTTTGAAAGCGTTTCAAGTATATTAGATAAGCACGACACTCTATTTTATTGGTTAAATATTGAAATGCTTCACTTTTGCCAGACAAGTAGAGAGATGTATTTTTTTTTTTTTTTTTTTTTTATTAAAGACAAGGCAGTACTTTTTATACGATTCTATAATTTCTATACGTGCGTATCAAAATTACAACTTGAGATCAAAAAAGCCTTTCCCGGTGTATATCACAGATTTTCAGCGTGATATTGTGCGCTGTGATCAATACATTTTGACCTCAAACACAAATATTGATCTTTGTTTATTCTGTACTGGTGTAAACCACAATATCAGCTGTTTAGCGCAGATTTTGAACCGCCGTCCCTGGATGTGTATTTTGGGGAAGATGGTATGACAAATTTCCTCAAATACATTTCTACATTAAAGCAGTTATATGGAATTGTACACACTTATCCCTGATTTATATGAAATTCCACACTTTTTCGATTCTTTCGCATTATCGCTGCTAATCCCTTTAATATCCATGTAATGAAAGAAACCAAATGGCGTATTACTGCCCCCTCTCGTCTACCCCATCTAATGTTGATTGATATTAATGTATCGTCATCAGCAGTTATACACAACACCTGAAATGTAGGCAGGTGCACTTCCTGCTTGAATCTAGTATAGTATTGTATAACTTTGAATCTCATACTGTTCCCATTTGTGCTTCCCATTTTTGTACCATTATCTTGTTGTTATCCACTATAAATGAAGTCATTATGATACATCAGATGGGAAGAACATTTCATTTTCGCTGTATAGATTATGTATTTCACTGATTATCCACACGGAAACTAATGTGTTAAAACACTTGGAATGTTAGAAAACATATCGGTTTCAATTGCTATATTTCAAAATCAAAGTCAACACAATACGATAACCTAAAAACCTTTTACACCTACCAACGTTATCTTTGAAAGCGTTTCAAGTATATTAGATAAGCACGACACTCTATTTTATTGGTTAAATATTGAAATGCTTCACTTTTGCCAGACAAGTAGAGAGATGTATTTAAATGTACATACATGTAACACTTTCAAGCTGTATTCCGTTAATTCTAGAATAGAATATAAAATACCCTGTACATTTCCATGTCTTGAATTTGCTTTCAACACTCAACATGTTGACAATATTATTTAAAGAAACATTCAGACATTTTTTTTTCCAAAATCTATAAGGTCTCTTGTGTCGCGTCATATCAACAAAAATATGTATGTGTAATGTCAGGTTTTTTCGTGATAACGGACATGAAAAACTCTTAATTTTAGCCATTTTGTACTATTTCATGACGGCACAAAAATCTGTGCTATGCTGTTCTTATAAATAAGATTTTACAAATAATGAAGCGTTATTTGTTTATATCTTGAAGAAAATAACTGATAGTGGATTTAATAGAACGATTTGCAAAACACCATACAGCATAACGGTAAAGTCAACTTTCAATGATTTTTTTGTTTTAATTTTGAAGGTACGAAAAACAATATTTTATGGAATATCCTTTTCCGACAAAAACTGTCTTCAATTAAACTACAATTCGTCGGGTGTATTACATAGTGACGGATGTTGAATCTGTATCATTTTTACGAAATTAAGGGAAATAGTACTAAATATCAAAATCTTCAAAGTGCCGAACCTTGCAATTACTTCATTAATTAATAATCGTAATTAGAATTGGTAATTTTGACGTATGTTACCTAACAAATGCTTTGATGTATTACATAGTGACTGATGTTAAGCCCTCTGTAATAGGAGTGTATACCTGATTTCACAGCCGGGCTCTTTAAATACTTTTGTTTGTAAGAAATTAATTATTTAATTTATAATTGGCACAAGCAAAATATGAAATGAATTTATAAATATTACTGTTACTAGAAATTTATATTATATTTATAGTTCAAAACGGTGGATCTCGGCAATTTACTCAACATCCGTCATTATGTAATAAACAAAATTGAGCAGATCGCGATGACGCACGTCGGTTTGACGGATGTTCGGGAAACGCCGATTGCTGTATTGCTGTAATGACGGATGCTGAATAACGCTTTAGTATTGGTAAAATTCAACATCCGTCACTATGTCATGAACATAATCGCCGATTTGTGTAATTTTTGGTGTGACGGATAAGAAGGTTACCTTTTGCAATGTATTTTATCCATTTTATCATGTAAAAATTCACGAATATTATATAGCTAAAGTAAATTTCCAGTTGTTAATTTCGTTTCTTAATCGGATTTGATTGTTTGAATCGTTGGTGGGGATGTGTATACGGACCCTCTAAAGTTCGCGATTTTTCAAATGCGATTTTCTCAGAAACGAGAATTCGTATTTCGTTTAACATCCGTCAATATGTAATACACCCGACGAATTAATAATTTAATAATTAACATTTACGCGAAAAATAGAGTTTGCTTTTAAATAGAAGGCGGCAGATGATGATGGCCAAGAAAAGGCTACTTTTACCGTTGTATTTGATTTAATATGAAATCAGGGCCGTCCCGGGGGTGTGACCCCCATTTTCAGAGACTTCTGTCAGCAAAATGTTGATTTGTTGGCAAGATCGGTATTAATGTATAATGTAAGCGGAATATTTTAATGAAATAAGCTATTTTGTTGCTTATACAGGGTGACCCAATAAAAACTTTACCCAAAATGAAAGTGATATTTTTCCACTTTCTGAAATTTGGTATCTGTGGATTTTATTTTATCATAAAGAATGGGTAATAGAACATTTTTTGTTCATTTTGATTGAGTTGTTCTCAAGATATGTTAATATGTTCCACTGAACAATAGGTCAGCAAAACAGATGTCCACGGAACATAATTTTTCTTTGGCATGTTTGAACACAATTGCAACATAAAAGATACTTTATCTTAACTGCCTTACCTTTAGTTTCTATCTTCCAAATGTCCTCCCTGATTTGCGATACACTTGGTAGCCATGAAGTGCATGTGTTGAACAGCTCTTGGTATTACACGCCCTCTCCTAATTGCGGTAAACGCCTCGTTTATCCGTCGTCGTAGTTCTGATAAGGTGTTTGGGGAACCCTCATTGTAAATTCTAGCTTTTACATCACCCCATAGCCAAAAATCAAGCGGGGGGGGGAGGGGATTCTACCGCATGCCCTAATCCAATGATCCGATCATTAGGTCTGTTGTAGACAAAATCATTGGGAGGGTTCTCTTTTGTTGGCGCATATTTTGAGAGTTCACTGAGCCAGTCCTCAACAACAACAACAACAACAACAAGTTGTTAGGAAGCGCCGTGGTCTGTTGATTAGCCAATTGCAAAACGCCAGCCTACGTTGAGGATCACCTGCATCCAAATTTTGGCGTCCTAGGACTCTTCTTTTTATTATCTATAGTCCACAGGACACTGCGTATTATTATCGATAGTCCCTAGGACATTGTAATCAACACTTAGTGCCTACAGAACTCCTAATTTCAAAACATATGTTCCTAGGACTATGAAACTCAAAACACAACGTCCGGCGGACTCTAAAATACTAGGACTGGCTCGCTCGTGACACCGGCCCACATCAAATCGTCGAAATCAAGTTACGGTTTGTAGTGTGATGTATTGCTACGCTGGGTCTTCACTGTTAAAATATCTGTTACATTACGGACTCCGTAAATTGAAATATATTCCGCATTTTCCTCTTAAAATATGAAATTTGTTCTGCAAAGTAGGATAAGTTAACGCTAGTTATTGCGATTACAATCAACTTCACCAAGCCAAACACCTACACATAATAGACACATCTACGTGTATGTTTTATATTACCCACACCATTTACGTGTCGTCTTGACACACAGCGCCGCCTATTGTTGAATCTTGGCAAACCTTGGCAAATCTTCACTGCCCTAGGGAGTTTATCAACCACATCATTATCGGCTGAGCGTACGGCGGTCCGGTATGTACGTATATCCTGTTTCTAAAATTGAAAGCGTAAATTGAAACCAGCGTTTGAAAATTCTCAAGACTGAAATAATACCGAAAGGAATTGTGGGAAAAGGGATGCGGTCCGTAGCGATTGCGTGTTCACTTTTCCGTGTTTGCGAGCACCGAAGTACCCGACACAAACGTTCAATTTTCTCGCTAGGTTCTATAGGTTCAGACCCAATTACGATACATAGGCCTATTGAAAACAAAACATAGTAACGGACCCTCTGATGCAAAAATCTCCATAGAACCCCTTCGTATTCCGGAGATATTTGGGATTTAGTTTAATTTGCATGCATTCGCTATGACGGACTGATAACGTTAATCTCTCGCGCAGTACTAATTTAGATAATATCTCTTGCAGTCTGTGACACAGACTACTTACTTTCCGGACCGCCGTAGGCTGAGGGTGGGAAACTCTGTCAGATAGCGTTGATTTGGATTTTTTGTACATTGCGGTACACTGGAGATTGCGCAAAATACTTGGCCTATCGTAACGATTTACGCACCAAAATATTTCTAACAAACTTGTCTAGTTAGCTGACTAGTTTATAATATAGGTTTATTTTTGGAAAAAGACGAAAAAACGTGAAAAATACGATCCATACAAGCAATTTTCTTACCTTTTCAGCTGGTTCAATTCTCGATTGCTGCTATCGAGTCATGCCACACGCCAGTCTTTCAAAAACTAGTGAGCTAATTCGTCTTTTTTGTCAGGAACCCATTTCTAACATCAGATCGACAACCTGATTCGTTGATTTCGCGATATCCAAGGTACCGCGAAACCGTTTTTTTTTTCATTCCTTGTTCAAGCTAATCGCAGAGCCTTTAACACAGCGCTTGGCTGCTAGAGAGTCAAAAGACGTAGTGCATGTCTAAGAATAGCCGACCAATTAGCGATGCGGAAACGGAATAGGTAGCGCTGTGTGCCAGCAGTACAGATGCTATGGCAGCGTAAATGGTGTGTACCCACAATCATGTACTACTATCCAAAGTTAAGTTAAAGTTCTGTTTATTTTACGGAACTTAAAAATACAGCAAATATGTATGGAAATTTTGCTGCCACACACTTTCAAATTGCTTTCATTCCGTATTAAGCAGAAACTCTTTATGCTTTCCGTAATATAAATTCGAAATATTTCATATGGAGTCGATATCTTACGGACATTTTTCTCAGTGTACAATTTTGATTCATTTTGGGTTTTGGACGGGACTTGTTCGCTATTGTCTATATAGTGATTCACTTTTTTTTAAACTGGTCGTCTGCCGTATTAGTACAACATTGCTTCCAAAATAAATAAGTCACATGTTCGAATCGCTGCATAGATGATTCACAAACAATTCGATGTTGCATAAGAACACAGTTAATTCTTGTGATTGAATTTCACCCTTCTGTATAATATTTATCTCAATCAAATAGTTCATCATTGACCTCTGAACTAAAATTCATAATAATGATGCAATGAAGATATATAATTAAAATCTATAACGTCGTTCTGATAACTTCTGCGGTATGTATATCGTCATCTAAAAGTGAAGTACAACTATTATTAAATTAAAGTGAGATAAAATCAGTTTATGAAATTGCCTTGCATTGACCGTGAATAATTAACCCATTTGTTATTTATTGAAATAGTATTAGCCCTCGCACTACTGAATCATTTTGTACCAACGAGAGAATAGTTGCTGTCCATAAATGTCCCCAATTAAACATCCAATGGTAAAGATTTGGTATCGGTGTATAGCAATCGATTCCATTCTTTCCATTTACATGAAAATCACTACCGCCATATTCGGACTGTCTGACGTCACAAATGGCATCATAAATACCGAAACCTTGAAATCGCCATTTTTTGCTGAAAATATGTGCAAGCGAAATCTGAGGCAAGACTTCCAAATGTATCCTCCTTGGAAGTTCTACATGTAACAAATTCTTTTTGTACTTTAGCCTTAGGGTTAGAGTTTGTTTGGTCAGTGTTGGTCCATAAATAAAAATAATTTGTTTCCTGTATAATTTTAAGGGGTCCATATGGAACTCTTAATGTCCTAACTTAATTGCACGTAAACGTTCAAAGTCCCAACGGTCCCAACCTTTCATGGTAATGGACAAATAATTCACAACCAATATCAAACTTGCGACATTATCTTAACGACATCGTTCATGATTTGCCCACTGAAACCAACCCTTGGACCAAAAAACGGGAGATATCAACACACTACAATTCTCCTCAGATTTAAAGATTTCGAACTGTAACTTTTGGTGTATTGATAAAAAATAGCTAAAATGAAAGATAGTCACATTTCTGCTGAATCCCAAAGTATGTGAGATGATCTGTTGGTTTTGATGTAATAAACGCTAGTGTATATTAAAGCAGTACCATAGGATACTGTTCAGAAATTCCAGATCCGGAATTTTATTACAAAGTTTAGATTTTTTTTCTCTATGAAGGACATCGATTTAAGAACTTAGCTATTTGATTGGACAAGCATAATTTACATGCAAAACACAATTTGTTAGAATGATGAGGACGGCAACCTCGAGAAATCTCTGAGTCAACCTTTAAAGTTTTCACAATCTAACCCGTCTCTAACTTATATACATCGATCATATGATTTTTAACAAAACAAACAACTCTTAAAACAATCCTGATAAATCTATTTCGAGAGAACTCTTAAAACTATCGTTAATTCACGTCGCGTGATAGACAACTGATATAATTGACTCTCATTTCATCTATACAAGATTTGGGAATGCTTTGCGCAAGGCCTGTGGGACCAATTAAAATGGCGTACATTTAATGTGCATTGCGTGCCCACGGGACACCGTGCATGTAAAAAAAGACATTTTAAAGTTGCTTATTCAAAGAACAATATCATCTCTCTCAACATAGACATTTTCCACACAGTCAAATTATTCGTCACATAGAGCTCCACTCCCTGTGTACTGTTGAGGTACTCTGAAGGTTTACACCCAGTCGTTATCAACAGACCTCCCGCCTACTAGTGGAATATAAATACCTTGCATTGAAATAATAAACATTTTATGATAATGGGTATCAGTATGTTTAAATACCTTTATCTGTTTATATCACCAAACCTACAGTTACAATACAACAATGATGACAAAAATGTAGTTTGCTCTGGCGTGAGTCTTGTATGGGCGGGATATGAGATACGTCAATGGAAGATGGGGAGAACAGCCATCACTCTTGGACTGATGGAATTAATTTGTGTGTGTTTGTGTGTGTGTTCCGTGTTCTTATTAGACATCTAATTCCTATAGATTTGGTACCACAAGATAGCCTATAGGTTCTTCTGCTTATTGGTATCAACTATCAATATGACGTCACTATGACGTTATTGTAATTCTACTGGCTCGAAAACCTCATTTTAGCACTAAAATGCTTTGTGTATGTAAAATTAGTCATTTGCCGTCATTTAGAGCAATAAACACATGAAAATTTGATATTCATTTTTTTTCAAATATTTCGCATAACATTTTTTCACATATTCTACATGTGTCTGTTGAAACTAACAGTTTTGCTGTAATGCGAACTTTATGACGCCGTCATTCTGATAATACCAAGCATGTTGTACACAAATCGAATCTGTGTTAGTGGGATATAACCCACTAACACAGAGGAAAGTGTATTGCAAGCCACTGCACACATCTCTCCATTAGCAGTGTGGACACCAAATGTCATTTGTATACATGCCTCAGTCTTCCTAAAATAAATATGAGTCCAACTTACCTAGAATCACAAAACCATGATACCACACAATCCAAATGCTCAATATCATTAAAATCCAAGAGAAATGGGAAATTGTGCACACAGTTTCAGAAGCTCCTTATTATTGACATGAGAACAAAGGAAGATGTCAAGGAGTATTTTCCCACCCCAACCAATATTGGGATAACTATTGAAAGGGATGTCAATCTTGTTTTTTATATCAAGTCTGCTGTACAAAGGAATTGGCGTGCAGGAAGGCACACACAATTACACTCATTGCATAAGCCATAGCCAAGTTGTGTTTGTAAACAGTGAAATCTTTCTTTAAGCGGCACTGGCACATTTCCACAAAATATGAAATTTCTTCAATTTGCTCTCAAGTGATAGTCTAGGCCATTGGAAGAACAGAGATATATTTTACACATAAAATAACATACCTCAAAACATTGATAGGGACATTGATATGAGAATAAAGACATCCAGGTAATTTGTAGGCCAACTTTTAAGTTTTCCATAACTTTAATCAACAAATGTGTATATTACATGAATATTTTTGACTCGTACTCACTGATGTTAAAACCACAAAGGTTATAGACCGGTCAAACAGTGTGCATAGAATGGGAAACATGCATAAGCGTGCGTGTTCTTGTGTTAAACGCCATTTTCGTCGTCTGCTGAATTTAGAGTCGCCGGCGACGTTAAATTACAAAATCGTTCTGTTTACCCATAAGGAAGCTGATTTGGTCTTTATCATTTCGGGTGAGGGCTTTTGTATATAAAAGCTTTACAACCATGCAAAAATATCGATTTTGAAAATCTTGAGGGCGCACTATTTTTCAAATGTGCCAGTGTCTCTTTAAGCACAATCCAGTTAGTGTCCTTGTGAGTCTGTGGATAGACAGACGAACATTCGATGGGTGTAAGCATGTTGCCACTCCCATCCATCACTTATGGATCACCCTGTATCCTACCTATGCCCGGTAGGTGTTTGTTATTTTGCAAAAAAAATAAGGAGTTAGGTGGTAACCATCTCCTCAGGTGGACGGGGGTTAAGACTATTTGAAAATAACGTTCATATAAACCATCTTCCCGAAAATGCTGATTACAAGTTCCCATATTCAGTTCATTCACTTTCAGTTTTGTCGCAACCAATGACCTCATGAAGACATCTAATAATACGCTTGTAATTATAGAAAATCACTATATTAAATGAGAAATTTGGTGGTATAACCGCTTGTTTGCCTTGGGTTACGATACTAGTTTAATTACATTTTGATGGACTTGAAAGGTTACCAAACCTGAATAAGGTTATCTAAACTGGATTGCAATGACCGTAAACAGCTTTAATTCCATAAGGGCATTACCCGCACGTATTATTGAAACAGCTTGTTATACGTATTTTGAATACTGGAAAAGAACATGCGATTAGCAACAGGAAATACCGAAACAACGGACTTTGCCATCCATTGAGAAATGTTTTAGAATTTCATGATATAAATATTCAGTAAACAATCAAAATATAACTTGTATATCTCTAACGCTTTTTCTTAAAAAATAGACCAAACTCACCGAACCGAACCTCTTCCTTGTTTTTAGGGGGAAATTGCCCCTAGATCTAACACGAAAATTAGCGCGGTAATCGTAAGGTTCGTACCCATTTTTCGAAAAGGACGTTAGGGATATATTGGAGTTGCTTATAACCTCTTGTGTGAATTACTGCCATGGATAATTACAAATGAGAAAAATTGATGGCACCGCGAACATAGGATTATTAATCGAAAAAATGCTGTGGATGGGACTCGAACTCACAACCTCCTGTTTAGATATCGCCTGGGCTACACCATTGCGCAACTATTCCTACGGTGTGTTGTGAGCAGACCCATCATTGGACAGTTAAAGCAATAACAGCACATTTTTGAAGAGCGCCCCCAATTTTCAAAATTTGATATTTTTGCACATTTATGTTCAACTTGGTAATTGTAATCGTAACTAAAAATATTTTCGGGTCACCATATGTTGGATATGTGGTCATTTGGTGATTTTAGCTTGTACTTGGGGAGCTTTAAATGTGAAAGAACCATGCTCAATTGTCAATTTTCCCATAAACTTCTACTGTGTTTGAAGTGAGCCACTGGTGTATATCCTACACGTGACGTAAATTTGGCGCGATACGTTTGGTATTAAATTTACATCATGTTTAATTTGATCTTTTATTATTCGGTTCATATCTTATTTTATTTTCGCACAATTATAAAACTTCAAGAACAAAAACATTAACTAGAACACTGATGAGTCTATGTTTGAACAGTATCTACAAAAAAAAACGCTGGCAACGAAAAAAGGGCCACCATTTTTTAAGTATCAACCATGTAAATTAAGTATATGTAAAGAGAGCACCAAATCTCAATTGCGTCTGCCCAAGCTACCGTGTGTCTTAGTTTTGTTCATTTACGAAACTAAATAATCACATGTAACTTCACCAAATAATTTGTGTCATGTATATTAATCATATTATTCCAGTGAGAGAAGTACAGCTTTATTTTGATAGTATTAATAAACTGATACTCGTAATTGTTTTATAAACTACTTCTTTTCGAAATGATAACACTAACCTACTTTACCAAACGCAGAGGACGTGTTTTCATGAATTTCCTTTCAATATGTTACGCTTTATCTTCTGGTGACAAAATTGGATGAATCATTTGCGTATCATCCCTATGCAAAGCATACAAAATTAGGAAGGTATCCAAAAAAAATTGATTTGGAAATCAGAACATTTATACTTTATGCATTAAATCGATCTAGAGGTAGAAGCAACAATGTTCTTTACACATGGACCATAGAATAGTAGGCCCTATGTCTGGTCACAGTGTGCTACGACCACATTTGGGGCCTTGTTTATACCATCTAAAAAGCATTTCTCAGACATAAATTTTCACAGTGTTTGAGCTAAATATGAGCTTTATTCCTACATCAAAATCTCATTTCATATGAGGAGAAATAAGGGGACGAGGTTGTCAAACAGGTCACCCACCTTTAGCAGTGAAAGCAAAATTGAAACAAACCCTGATTGTTCTATCATTTCACGTAATCACCACAGGGCGGACGTTCTTTTACAACAACTGTACGTTGCTAAACAAATAGTCAGCTTCTAGTTTAGCTGACCAAACGGAAACTGCAGTATCCTACCGACTTCCTGTCACGACTTTACTGGCAATATAGCTCCCTCTAAAAGGGTAATACACGTTTTCCTGAACTAGAATTAAGTAGCTGAAAAATAGCTGTCAGCACTACAGGAAAATTCTAACCCGCCCAGCATGTACGACAGAATATCCAACCAACTTTACCTTGTCAACTCTACAAGAGAAATCCATATGTTAGATATCCTCTCTCCCTGTTTATTCCCCTTTCTCTCTTATTTGCATGTTTAGAAGCAGACTGGTGTTTAATTCTCTCTCTCCTCTCCTCTTTCATCATATATGTGGAACAAAAGTTGTATCTAAATGTTCATGTTTATCCATACTTTTGAGAAGTGCATAAATCATGCTGCTAAATACCAAGTAGCACTAGATAAACCGAGCAACCGTCTCATATAATTTCTATATTGTATATAAACATATAAAGTACTGTAACAAATAAGATTATTAATAAACGAAAGATCACTGCTGAAGTGGCAAAAGCGGACATAGGTGACAATTCACGAAGCAGTTTTTAAATGATTCCTTTTTTGTCCTTTAAAACGTCAATCAGCCGGAATACCTCAGAAGCACGTGTGTTTAAACGTGCTGATATCTACCATTTTATTTTTTTTTTTTTTTTTTTTTTTTTTTTTTTTTTTGTCATTCCGTATCTGTCTATAAAGTACCATCTTGCACTAAGGTAAAAAGGGGAAAACTTTAAAATTGTGTAGGCTTTGGATCGCCGAGGTCATGTCGAATGCTAACCCTCGCCATCGTCTCTGTCAAATAGTAATATTTTTTGGAACATAATGTGTCAACAAAGTCTTGAAATGGTCATCATATGGGGGATTGTACCCACTAATATGATAGGCTCCGTGGCAACATTAGCTGTATCTGAACCCTGACCCTATCCTTTGCACAACACGACTGTCTGACACAACATAAAACAATGCCGTCAGAAGGTAGTATCACATTTCTTTGACCGCAATGCATTCGTACGTCGCCGTGCGAGCATTGCCCAACCAGTTTCCCAGGAGTTTACGGACGATTATCCGGAAAATAAAGAAGAACAAAGCACACAAGAAATGCGGTCAAGCGATGCTCAACATACTCCCCATGATCGTGTACGGGCCGAATAAAAAAATATGAATAAATTTACTTCGTCATTTGCAGCACTGGTGGCCTGCCATCATTTCAGCGACATGAAATTTGGAGCATTAAAATATGTTGAGATATCACATCCAGGGAGTGGGAAGAGTTAAGAGTTTGTTGTGTGGCAACAGTTGATCGTTGTATATTATATTGGCGATTTGGGAATGTTTGTACTTTTAAGTGGGGTATCATTAAGAGAGGTCAAATATGGGGAGTTACTCATTATTGGCAGAGTTTATATATGGCAACGTTTGGGATGTTGCGTCTTATGTTGATGTAATGGGGATGGTTTGAAAACCCTACAAAATTAAAGGCCTTTTGTTTAGAGTTTTAAATGTGTTGAGTTCATTCATGGATGTATTCACGACGTGTTGTGTTTGTGGACCTTCTGGTTATGGTGTGTTACGAAGAAATCAAGGAGGTTTGTACTTTCAAGTATAGGCAGGGTAGTTTACGAGTGGTAAATATTTGTTGGTGATTGTCACCTTCACGTACGAAGTCTTTTGATGTACATTACTATTTCATATATTAGAAACGTAATGTTTTGGGAAGCAGCAAACAAACAAAAAATTTGAACTCTGTGGTAACTCGCCATATTTAATCCTCGAATAACCTCCCTAATTCAAAATGTAACATTACACCAGTCATAACACACAACATCACACTTTTTCTTACGTAACTCTGCTAATACTCTGAAGGTAACCACTCACCAAATGTTAACTCTCAAAATGACTCCCCACTTTAAGTACAAAAACATTTCCACTAATTCACAAAAACACGCTACATCACAGCGTTTTGCTAAATATAATTCTTTAATGCATTGCGTTTGCAAGTGAAACCTCACCGCGTTTAACTCTCCAAAAGATTCTCCCTACTTTTAAGTAACAAAACATTCACCAACATGACTTTCAGTTCGATGATTTTATTCGTCGGTAATATTTTTAAATATGGGGTCTCATTAAATTACAGCATATTTCAGAATTGACATTGTGCCAAAGAATTGTCCAGGAACATGTTCATATCTAAAAAAACTGTCCTATTCATTGTATGTATAGTCTGGTAGCTAGCTGTAGGCTATAATGTCTAATGGCGCGGCGCCCATGGCTAAGGGACGAATTTTTTTTTATTCGTATTATAAATTCGATACAACTGACTGATATAGGGGCGTATGCCACATCGTATACGGGGACGTAGGCAAACTAAAAATAAAGCGCAATGCCTTGGCGAAAGGCAAATAATACAGTTTGTCACATGGTTGTGTTGTGCAAAATTTTTTATAACTATAGTTTACACAACTTATGAGAAAAAAATGAACTTTACCTGATACCAAAAATCTCAATTCATATGAGGAGAAATAAGGGGACTGAGGTTGTCAACAGGTCACCCCCTAGCAGTTTTGAATTGAAGCAAAATATCTAAAACCAAAACCCTGATTGTTCTATCATTTCACGTAATCACCACAGGGCGGACGTTCTTTTACAGCAACTGTACGTTGCTATATAAATACCCAGCTTCTGGTTAGCTGACCAAACGGAAACTGCAGTATCCTACCGACTTCCTGTCACGACGTTAATGGCAATACAGCTCCCTCTGAATTTGCCCAATTTGCCATTGGAAAAATGAAGCCTATCAGACAATTGACACATGAGACAGGGAATAACGCTTTTCCTGAAATAGAATTAAGTAGCTGAAAAATAGCTGTCAGCACTTCAGGAAAAGTCTAACCCAGTCCAGCATGTACGACAGAAGATCAACAACCTTTAACCTTGCAATATCTACAAGGAGAAAGCCATTATGT
>JAMKCH010017151.1:0-32675 GCA_023653785.1 Ophioderma brevispina
AGTGGTTAAGCGTCTCTCACGTGATTTGAAATAGTTTCACTATTTTGATGAAGACGTATGCAAGGTTTACGTCATCCGTAAATAGTACCTCCAAGCTGTAAATAGTAGCTGGCGTGTGATATTGCGCACGTGCGTAACGCAGCGAGAGGTACTATTTTGGACGTAAATAGTACTATAGTCAGGGACAGAATAAGGCGACCAATTGCGCGTCTGACGTAATTTGACGGTGTAGAACAAATGTCGGCCGTGTAGAATAATCTGTGAACAGTTAAAGCTGATTAAAACAGAAAGTTTACTTTCGTGAATAATCGTGTCCGTTAGTCGAAAACCCGACTGAAATGGGGCATTTTTTGACATTTTAAATCATATTTTGTTCGAACATGCTCCGCCCATACTACACATTCAAACCAATCACAGTCCGCGCCGCGCCGATTGACAAACCTTGGTCGCCAAATTCTGTCCTTGACTATAGAGGTTCTGAACCTAGCCGTTTTCTAATGGCGACCTTGCATTAAGTATTGAAAGACTAAAACTACGGAAATTTATTAATGAAGTATATAAAACAAATGCTGCCTTTATTCGAGCCTCTGGCTTAAAACTATGATCCCTCGGTGACATCAAGTAGGCCTACTATAGGCCTACTAAATGATGTCACCTCGGGCCCATAGTTTTAGCAAGAGCCTCTCATGGCAGTATATATTTGTATACTATGGTTTTTTTATATAGTTTGGCAATAGCTGAATAAAATGTTATGTTATTTTAACACGATTTGAACACTTTAATTTTTTACCCATGTACAAACCTTGTCCCCTAATTTCTCCATTTCCATTGTAGAGATTTTCTTAGATTTTTACTATGTTATTCTTGATATCAAAGGCTACCAAAAGCAGTAATAAATCCTATTGTTACAATTATTTTGGGGTCAGCATCTACTACCCCCCCAAAAAAAAAAAAAAAAAAAACCCCCCCCCCCCCCCCCAGTTTTGGCCACGACTCCTTTCACTTATTTGAAAACAATTTGGATGTCTGGAATGTACACTTCCAAATTCGCTAATAATAAACTAAATGTAATTGCAGGTATTTTCTAGTACTCACTGTACTAACTGTATCTTGTGCTTATCAAAATTCAATTGACCATCAATTTTACAGTGTAAAATCATACTTATTTTTCCTTATTCGTTTACTGCAAAGTATACTGTGCCCTTGTCCAGTGTATACTTTACGCATAAATTAATCTTTAATAATAATGTCTATTTCGCATAACATTCTGTAAAATTGCGGTATTTTACCATCAGTCATGTAAATTTCTTACAATGTAATTAAAAAGTAGTGAAAATGAGAGAGCGAGAGGGAGAGAGAGAGAGAGAGAGGAGAGAGAGAGAGAGAGAGAACAAGTGGGGAGAGGGGAGGGATGAGAGGAAAGAAAGGAATTAGGATACACAATCAGCAGACGGAGTGAAAGGGGAGAGAGAAAACGAAAAAAAGAGAAAAACCCAAACATCCGTAAGGCAACTCAGTCTCAGTATATTTTATTACTTAAAAGATTGTTCTTTGAAAAATTATGACGTGAGTTGATATTACCTTAAGATTGTTCAGGAAAAGTTATGACGTCAGTTGAAGAATAATTTGCTTGGTTATTGAAACGGTAGCTCATGTCTTAAGAACCGGAGAATCGATTGACCAAGTGCAGTGACCTTTTCTTTCTCGTCAGTGGCGAAATTTCTTTTTGGACATTGGGGGGGATGGGTTTGATGAAAATTTATGAATGAACCGGGGTTGCTGAAAAAGATTATTACTAGGCCACATTGTGAGCGCGAAGCGCGCGACAAAAATTTGCCATTAGAAGCTAAAATCGCTAAATGTAAGTGTAATTAGAACAAAATGCGCGCGAAGCGCGCGGAAAATTGCCATTTGAAACAATTATGGTAAAATATGAGGTTATTTTTGGTCAAAAATACATGAAGGGCATCAACATGGGGGGATGATCGTATGAACCATCCCCATCATCAAAATTGGGGGGGATATATCCCCCCCCATCCCCCCACGGGATTTACGCCTAGGTTGCTCGCATCACGAGGGTATTAAATTTCGCTTTGTTTAGAATTTCACTAGTACATGGCGAAATCCCTTATAGGCCAACTTTATATCAAATGTGATAATCAACTTTATTTCAAATCAACTTTATTTTATATCAACTTTATATCAAATGAAATGTGATTGAATTTGTAATTGATCTCTCATTGTAGAACATTAATATATCCTATTCAAACCTATCAGCTCTTATCTGTGAATGTAACAAAACAAATTATATTAAGTAAAATCTACTTTTAGAAAAATTAGCAAAATCGAAATAGAGTTTTAACGGAAATTTGCAAAAGGTGATTATAAAAGTCTTGTAATCTGTAAAGAATCTACCAATTTGGCATTCAGTGATTTGCCATTGTTGACATGAAACAGAAAATAAAAGGTATTCTGGTCTAGCAGTTGCTGCCGAGGAATAAGGTCGAGGAAATTTTGATTTTTAGATGTTCGTCTCTGAAGACATTTCCTGGTATTTATTAAAACCAAAAATAGATACCTGTGTAAGGTTAGGTGCGGTAGGAGTGCTCTTTACGCGTGAATCCCAGAAGTCTCGCATAATATCAAAAAAGGGGTACAAGGCATGTATATTGTTTACCGCTAAACCAATTTGAGGAACTTTTAGTTTATTAAAACAAATCCACAAACTACCAAAAACTGAACATCGAGAGCAAATTTGAGGGCTTGTGGCTTATATTTTTCTCTTTTTTTATCTCTTGGTTCACAACATTCTAGAATTTCTACAGGTTATTCCATGTGTATAATCTATGATATTTGTATTAACAGGTTACACACCACTGACAGGTTACACACCACTAACTCACTTATACACAGTAGTCTACGGGAAAAATGCCAACTTTGAGCATGTTTCTTTCACATTTAAAACTCTCACAGAGGAAATACAACAACATCACCCCAAAGTACAAGCTAAAATCACCAAATAACCAAATTTTGATTATATGATGACCAGAATTTTTTTTAGTTACGAATCACCAAACTCGCCCGAAGTCAGACCGGCAACACAAGATTCTCTATAGTCGCCAAAGCTAGTAATTTGCAAATCGATGTGAAATTGATGAGCGCGGAGTAAATTGCCTCCAAATTCACTGTCCAAATGCCACTTAGTTTGAGAAAACATACCAGTCTACCATGCCAATCATGAAATTCCATCACTTTCTTAATATAACTAGTGCATTTTCAGACATTTTAAAGCACCTTTTGCCATGCAAGAAAGTAGTCCACCCAAGACTTTTGATCCGTACGGCAGCCAGGTTAGTGGTGTTAACCTAACATAGAATTTAAATGCATTTAATTTGTGTTTCCGGCGTTTATAAATTATATAATTTGCTTCTTTTTCGATGTGAAGTGCCTAGACCTCTGCATTAGGAGGGAGGGAGGGAGGGAGGGAGGGAGGAGGAGGAGGATGAAATGTTGTATTATTGCTTTTTAAAGCTAAAGGTCTAAATGTACATTTGAAATCTTCAACTGGAAACTTGGCATCTATTTCCTTTGGCATTATCATAAAACGATGTATAAACAGATGTGAAGCAATTAAAATAAATTGAGTGCAGTCATTAAATTATTTTTTATTGTTTTTAAATAAAAATGGCTGAAGTAAATCAATATGCACGACCAGGCTTCCTATTATCTTTGGTATTTATGGTATTTAATCAGTGGTAAACTGGAATTTGACAGAAGACGTAAACTGTAACACTGTATTTAACGCCTGACCTGTATTTTCTTCCGTTTTCTAAGAATACTAATTCCACATCACTCAAAATGTATCATAACGATTAAGAAAAATAAATTTGCAGATATAGCGAAAATACGTACCAGACGACATTTCCTCAAATAACGGAACTACATCTTTTCCATGAACACCAGGCGTTTCCTGATGCTTGGTAGCGTGATACTGCCCTCTTGTGTCCGAAGTGTTCCAATTTAGAATGCAGATGTTGTCTATTATAATTTTGGAATGCTGGTGTTGGAGCGGTAGTCAAGGGCACACGTCAACTACTTCAGAAGTTTTGCCAAGTCTGATATTTTACATGGACCTTGTTATTGAACCCATAAGGAGTTGATTTCAACTTGTCTAATTCTCAATGACGATTTTCATCGATTGAGGGCGCTTTTTCAAAATGGCCGCCAAAATTGTAAAAAAGCTATAAAAGTAAAATAGTCGTGTATAAAGTGCTTCAGAAAAATTGATTAAGTCTAGTTTTCAATGTGAACCTTATTGATTTACCCATATTCAATTGTTTTCAACCTAGTATCAAATTCTCATTGACGTTTTTTTTTTCAAAATGGCAGCCAAAATGATAAAAAGCCTATAAAGAATCAAGTAGTCATGTATAAAGTGCTTCAGCAAATATGTTGAGTGTGATTTCAAATGTGGACCTTGATAATATACTCATAAGGAGTTGTTTTCAGCTTCATGTCAAATTCCCAATGATAGATGGCAATTGTTTCAAAATGGTGGCCAAAATGATAGGAAAAAGATACTCTAACAAATAGAACAGTCATGATTTAGGAACAACATCTTCCTGGTAAGGTCTTCTATGTTAGCTTGATCCATAGGTTGGAAAAGGGGCTCAGCTAGGGGGCACAGGGCCCTGTTCAAGTCCCATGCTGGGACAAGCGACTTCCTAGGAGGACACTCGTGAAACATTCTTTTCAAGAGTTCATTCAGGACAGGTGAATTAGACACTGTAAATCCCCCTGAGAAGCCATGATGGACTGAAGCTGCGGCAGTGTGCGGCAGGCTCTCACGGAGCGTGAGCTGGAACATGTTGGAAAACCCATGTGAGGAGTCTGCTATGTTTCCCAAAGAGGCCTTATATAAGGATTGACTTTGTTGTCTTGGCACCATGCGTGGTACTTCCTGATACGGACATTGTAAGTCTTTCGCGTTGAAGGATGCCATGCCTTTCCTGCCAGACCACCTTGCACACAGTTGGGTTGAGGTGCCATTCCACCGACAAGCCCCTGACCTTGGTCGGGGCACGGATGGTTCTTCCCCTTCTCGACAGGGTACCCGCTAGAATGTTGTCTACTCCCGGGAGATGGACTGCCTGGAGCTCGATCCTGTGGCACTGGCACCATATCAGCAGCTTGATTGTCTCTTGACATAGAGTCAGGCTGCGGTTTCTCCCAGGGGTCCGTTCCCCAAACGCGTGCGTAACCCTACGTGTATACTAACTAATGTGTACATGACTACACATGAGTACACATGGCGTATGTCCTACATAACAGACCTTTTCATACCAGTTACACGGTGCTTTGGACAAATTGGTCCACTCAGGCATGACATAGTATGCACGTAGATTTACGACTAAGTTTCAAGAACGGACCCTGCTTGTTTATATACGTCACTACCGTGAGGTTGTTGCAGCGTAGGGTGGTCGCCTGGTCCTTGACCTTGGGAAGTAGGTGCGTTATGGCAGGCGGACCGCCCACAGCTCCAGAAGGTTGATGCTTTGCAATGGGTGGAGTCCAAGACATTGCCAATCGCCAGCCTTTCCAGTGGGCTCCCCAGCTTGTCTTGGACGTGTCTATGGTGGGCGTGGAAGCGGGGCCGCCCGGGGGTGAATGTTGTGAGGCTTCATCCACTGAGGTCGTGGTGGACCTTTGGAGAGACGTCTATACCCTTCGACTTCCGGTCTCTCTTGGGGCTGAACATGGATAGAACGTGAAGCTTTATGTATCTCATACGTATTGGCAAGAAGCAGTAACCACAGTTTGGCTGGAGCCATCTGCCTGCGAGGAAAAAACGGTTCTGCCACAGTGAGAGGAAGTACTTTCTTGAACCACATCTGTCTGGGCCAGTGTTCGCTATTAGAAGCATGTTGCACCCGCTGGATCTCGAGAGCTTCTCCAGCACCCTGGGTATCATCGCTATCGGGGGAACGCATATGCCGAGATCCTTGCCCAGCTGATCGTCATTGCGTCCATGGCAAACGCCATCTGGTCCGCTCCCCAGGAACAGTATGTCCGGAGCTGGTTGTTCCCGGCTGCTGCAAAAAGGTTGATTAGAGGCCGCTGGGGGTCTGTTGAAGACCACCTTTGTACACTGTGGTAAGTCTTTCGCGTTGAAGGATGCCATGCCTTTCCTGCCAGACCACCTTGCACACTGTTGGGTTGAGGTGCCATTCCTCCGACAAGCCTCTGACCTTAGTCGAGGCATGGATGGATGTTCCCCTTCTCGACAGGGTACCCGCTAAAATGTTGCCTGCTCCAGGGAGATGGACTGCCTGGAGCTCGATCCAGTGGCGCTGGCACCATATCAGCAGCTTGGTTGTCTGTTGAGGGCGTGGCGGACCTTTGGAGAGACGTCTATCCCCTTCAACGTCCAGTCTCTCTTGGGGCTGAACTTGGAGAGAACGTGAAGCTCTATGTATCTCGTACGTAGGGGCATTGGGGAAGGACTGCTGTGAGGCTGACTATAAGGCCAAGAAGCCGTAACCACAGTTTGGCTGGAGCCGTCTACCTGGCGAGGAGGTCCCGTGCACAGAGGACGACGGCTGTTGTTGCCTCTGCTGTCGGGAACACCTTCCCTCTGCCGAAGTCTATGACCGAGCATAGGAACTGCAGGGTCAGGGATGGTTGGAGAGCTGACTCCCAGTTGATGATTAGTCCATGGGAGCTGACAAGGCTGCAGGTCTTCCAGATTTGAAAGCAGAGGGCCTCTGGAGATGGGGCAGTGATCAGCCAGTCGTCGAGGTAAACGTAGATGAACATCCCTTGTCACCGCAGAGCTTCGGCAATCACCTTGACTTTCCTTGTGAAGGTCCTTGGGGCCGTGGATAGCCTGAAGCGCAGGCTCTTGAACAGCAAGGTCTCTGTCTGAAGGATGGATGGATGGCCACGTGTAGGTATGCGTCCTTCAAGTCCAGTGTTGCGCTCCACCACCCCTGGTGTAGTTCCGGGATGGCCGCTAAGGTTTCCATGTGGAAAGCTATGGGTCGAATGATTGAGGTTTAGTATGGGGCGCTATTCGCACGACTTCTTCGTCGTTAGGAAGAATGTTGAAAAGCAAACTACCCTTTGAGTTTATGACCCCTTAAACCCATTAAGTGGCCTTAAACCTCTTAAAGTATATTGTTAATATTTATGCATTAAGCATATATAATAACAAAAGACTAATTTTAGCAGAAACAAAAAATCATTATAACATGATATGGGCATTTCCTTAAGGAGATTTTGAAAAAGCGCCCTCACCAGTTGAAAAAAAAGACTGAGAATTAGACAACAAGTTGGAAGTTATTCCTTGTGGTGTTATTGAATACATGAAAGTAAAAAACCAAACTTGGCAAAACCTTCTGAAGTAATAGCAACATGATGACGTGTGCCCCCTGATTATAATCCTTATAATGAGACAAATGCATTGGTGTACAAATTTACCCCCTTATTTTATGTTCCCCACATTTCCAAAGGTTGGACCCAGAAATTCCGATTCACCACCCTTCGAACTATAGAAAAATACCTTCAAACCTTCTTCCCCAAACTTCGAGAACAGGATCCTCATTTATGACCCTATACACTATAGGACTAATTAGTGTGGCATTTGAACGTGGAACACTCGGTTGTTGCACGTTGTAACATAGACGTACCCAGCATCTAAATTACAATCCTTTACTAAGTTCCACGCTGCCACGATTCGTTTGCGGAAACTTTAGTTGTGGATGTGGTCCGCTGCGTATAAAAGATTTTACTTTAAAAAAGAGAACGGGGAAGAACTGAATTGTTTTGTCTAGACTTTTTTCAAACATCACCCCCGACATATAGCTTTGACTGGGAAAACATCACTCCCCAGATGACGCCTGCATGGTGAAAGTTTCAGTTTCAGTTTATATTTACCACAAGAATGAATTTATTAAGCAATAAAAGTATACTATAATACATTGGTATGGGTTGACCGAATGAGCAAGCTCGTGAGAACGGCCACCATATCACAACGACACACATTGAAAAACATGAACCGCATAGCATGTGCAAATACAAACAGGAACTAGAAACGGGGCATATCATGTTGGCATATCATGGATACAATTAGTAATACTTTAAATAACATAATATTTTTACATAAAATGGCGAGACATAATATTTGGCAATACTAGTCATAAGCTAAAACAAGAATTTCTTGTAATGTTTTTTCTTAACCTGGGTAAGAGTACAGAATGTTTTAATATTATCCTAGATAGATTCCACAATATAGGAGCCCATGATGGCGTAATCGTATCATTGCCAGATTAGTGCTAAAGTAAGATGGGCGTCATGAATGATCGGTCCCTTGTGGCATAATTATGATAGAAAACATTCATTGCGAAAATGTTGTTAAAGTTTATAGAAAGATCGTTGTGAGAACTTGTACAGAAAAATCGCCTTCCCTGCATTCTATCATTCTAAAGGGTAAAGCAATTTAATTTTTTAATGAAAGTAAAGAATGAGCAAGCCAGTGCGAACCAGTGCATAACCTCATATGACTTTCTTTTGCTTTTTTAATATAGTATTCAAATTGGCAGTTGTGTTCCATCAGCCCAAACACTATTGCAATAGTTTTTAAAAGAAGACCAAGGGATTATACAAAAGTCTAAAAGAATACATGTGGTACCATGTTTTTTAATCGAAATAAATACCAGTGTTTTAGAGACTATGTTAGCGATGTAATGATTGTTGATCTTCCAAGTAAGACTTCACCAATTAAATGCGCAGAAATTTGGTGTCACTGACCCTTTTAAGTTCCATTGTTCTCATCGATACCTGATATTGGATATGTTTCTAACATTACTGTATTTATTTATATATTAATATTAAGCGACATTTTGTTTGCTTTACACCAGATGAAATTCCTTAAAGTTTCAGTATTTGTTTGCAATGAATTATTAAAATTCCGATGATATTAAGCAAATTCTATCACACCAAAAAAACAAACATATCAAAATACATTTTTCGGTTGATGAATAAAAAATATCATTAACGTAAATAAAAACAAAAGAAAGCCCAAGATAGAGCCTTGTGGCACCCCCCGTAACGGACGGTGATTCGTATTTGATTTAAGATTATATAAGACACTTATTGAGTTCTATCTGTTAAGTAATTTTTGAACCCCTAGGGCTACACCGCGGACCCATATATCGAAGTTTATAAACAGAGAATGTCATGTGCTAATAGTGGGTCAACAGCCTTCGAGAGGTCCCAAAAAGATGACCCAAAACGGTGATTTTTTTCTTGTCAGATTAGTAATAATTTTCCGTCGCGTTTGTATGCTTCCAAAACTGCCATATAGGAGGAATAGTTCTTACTTACGAAAACCATTGAACGGTGGTTGCAGTAAATTATAAGCGAGATACAATTCATAAGTCCATTTGAATTATTAGAAAACAGGACCGTTCAAAGATTTTATCTTCCTAGCCCAAGTTCTTTATCAAACTTCCCCTCTAACTTTTCCTTAATGGGATTCTCTGCCTTTTCTCGAGTGTGAAGGGGTGATATTATATTTTGAAGTCAAGTGGCATCATCAGATTTGAAAATAGGAATAACTTTTGCAACTTTAAGCTGATTAGGAAAAAATACCAGTTGTTATGATAATTAAAGATATGAAGTAAGGGACAGCATGATAGTTTAACACTTTTTAATTACATCTTGTTTATTATTTCATCAAATCCTGGACTAGAGTTGGATTTAAGTGTAATTGTAGATCTCATAAATCTCATCATAATCATCGGTTGAAAAAACAAAGAGTTCAATGGTTTTCATTGTTATGCAATAATCATAAATTTAACATGGGAGGTAAGGATCTTACTTGCCTGATCGTGGCCTAATTTGAAAAAATTTTTAAAGCCATCAGCAAATTGATTTGGGATCGACCAGTCATTTTCCATTTATCTAAAATTATATGGGGGAGTTTATTTTGGTGGGCACGTCCTAGTAATCGATTACTAATCTTCAAGTTTGTTTATTATACCAAATGTTTGTGCTCATTAAATTTGTCCTTTGTAATACTGGTTTTTTGGAATGTCTAATTAGAAGGGTAAGGCCATTACGATCCTTTTAAAGTTAGTTGTATTAGCTATAGTGGAGAAGACATAATTTTTGTATAAATTTGATCTTTGCGTTTAATAATCGATTTCAATATTTGGGGGGGGTAATGTTAGTGTTCATCCAAGGGTTACTATGTATCGTGATTTGATTATATTGAGTGTAAAGAACGGGGGAAATAGTGTTATAAATGTTTTTATTTAATTTAGAAAGTATATAAGCGATCTCGGGTGAATCTTCATTCAAAACAGAGAACCAATCTACTTTTTGAAGATTATTTTAAACATTTGCTTATTTTTCGCTGGTAAATGAACGAGACGGGGCTAGTATGGTCAGAATGTTTTATCTGAATAGCATCGGTAATTTGAAAAATGGGGTAATGATCAAGTAATAATCAGTACAGAGATCCCAGAGTTTATTTATGTGTTAAACATCGTGAGTTTTGTCAGAAGGGTTGCAGAGTGGATACTTCATTCTCGTGGGCCTAGCGATGAGATGAACTCATATCATTCATTTGAAAAAACATTAATAAATTCCTTTGATATAAATGGTCCGAGTTTATATATGGAGGTCCATAATTAAAATCACCCGATAGTAGCAGGTTTTTGTTTTCATTAGTAAGGTTTGTAAGACAATTGCTAAGTCCGACAGAAAGGCTTGTTGATCAGATCTAATGTTGCACGATAAATATTCCAATTACTATGTTCTTCTTGGGCTGATTATTTATTATTAATTATTATTAATTACTTCAATGAATATAGATTCGAGTGGTGATTCTCAGCCTTCTGGTCTTTTTTATTAAATTAAGGTCATGTCTAATTTTTTATAAGAGAAGAAGAGGGAGGTTGTGAATATAAAGTGCCACAACCACACTAGAACGAGGGGTATTGATTAATGTAATAATTCATCATCTGAATTAATTAGATTGGTCTTCTTTGTACCAGGTTTCTGGAAAAGGCAATTTACAGAAAATACATGCTTAAAATTTAGATAGCAAAAAATGAATGGAATCCATAATTTACTTAAACCTCGTGCATTGATATTAAGCATAGAAAAAACCCGTCGCTGAATATTTGAAGTCAGTTAAGGAGTCATAAAAAAAACGTACGACAGGACTTGTTTAGTATTAAATTCATTTAAATTATCGTTAACCTATTTATTACATATTGTAGAGCATCATCATAGAAGAGTAAGGATTTCAGTTTTTAAGTTTAAGATTGTAAATTCAATCGATTAGCAAACGAGGAAGAGCAACCTTAAATTCCATTATCATCCAATAATGGTTTGAAAGGAATAAAGTCCCATTAAACAGTTGAAACATACCAATTTTCATTCAATCAATATCGGAATATATACAACGAATATTATAATTAAATTAACAAGAAGTACAAGAAGCTTTAAGTTGATGAGTGGTATATTCTTAATACAAGATTGCATTTGGTTAAATCACTTTGCCATGAAGCCAACACTCCCAAGGTTAAACACAGATAATCAATGGAATACGAGATTTAAACAGCAGCCGGATTGAATCAAGTACTCTGAGAATACAGGATTTTGATATGGGTGTGAATATATGATATCCAGATTGACAAAGTTAAATTGTTCCATTTCTGTCATGCCGAATACTGACGTCCACAATCAATTGATGCATTGATGATCAACGTGTTATTCACTAGTCACTCATGATGCGATATATACGACGTCATTTATCGCGGAAGGACCTGGGATGTTAAGCTAGAAATACTGGCAGAGATAAAAAATCATTTTAAATATCACACAATTTCCTCATTTTAGTAATTACTTTCAAATTGTATATCACTTGAACCTTATGGTGTGTATGGCGTACGGTGGTCACACTTTTGAAGTATATTTCAGATTTGACACAATTTTCATGAGAAGATATTTTCCATCATTGAGTAAGTTTTGTAAAATGCAGGTTTGGAATGACATATAGCCAATACATTTACTATTTTCGTGATCCTGGCGGTTTTTAACAGCATATTCATACGAATTGAAAAAGTAACAAAATCGTAAATTTATCTCAAAAAACTAACTTTTGATACTGGTTTTGGTTTTGGCATCCCTGCTCATTTTATTTAGTATTACCTCTTTCTATTCAAAGAATTTTGAGAATTATTCCACAACAAGCTTGCCTTCTAAGTTAATAAATAAAGTCCCATAGACCTACTGGGATAGATAGAAGTAAAATTCAGAATGGCACAAAAATAAGAAACGATAAGCCCACGAACTCAAGACAATCTCAAAGAATGCCGCCTGAAGAAGAAGGTTATGATGAAGGAAGATGCTGACGACGAAGGACGAAAAAGACAAAGATGAAAGACAAACAGTGACGGACTACGAAGACAGACTACCAAAGACGAAGAAACGCCAAAACTACGATAAGACGAAGGCGAAAACGAAGGAGAAGACGAATACGATGATGAAGAAGACAACTATTTGCCCTGGAAATATCCAAGGATAACCTCCCCTCAATTTTTCAATCAACAAATCGGGATTTTTGCTAAGAAAATCATAACTTTGTTATCAAATCCGGATCCGGAATTTTTTGTTTTACCTGGTTCCTACACTGTTTATCCATACATAAATGTATGCAATGAAAACGACAATTTTTATTTTTTATTTTTTTTAATTGTCTGTAAGTAGTAAATAATTTTCTTATGCTTTGAATTGTATTTTTCATTTTTAAAGAAGTAATCTTGACATTTAAAAATTAATCATTAAAAAAAAAAAAAAAACAGTTAAATCATTTATATTTTAAGATTTTGTTTACACGGGACCATAAGTACACCTTTTCATCATGAAACTACAAAATACAATTTTGTTTTTTTCCCATCCCGGAGTATTGTTGGTATTAGCAGAATTGGAGTAGAATGGGAACCCCAAGGTTACTACGGTATCTAAAAATACCAACATCAATTATTATTGGCTGTTTCTTTTTCCCCCTTCCCATCTTTTTACTACCACCTGCGATCATGATTTTGCAAGGTCACTACATCTCTGATAAGATATTTATTCAAAGACGTGAACACTGCGTGAAACGATGTTTAACTGGATTTCCTTCAAAAAGACACGTACAAAATCAATCTTTGGCGCACGTCATTACTTTTCCCGGTAAAAATCTCATTTGTCTATAACAAACAAATTAAATGGTGGAGAACAAAACGTAGCTGACAGAAATATTTAACTGATTCAACTTAAAAGGTACACCGATAGATTTGTATTTTAGGTTGGATCTTGGATCATGCACAGTGAACTAGTATAAATTAGACAATATATTTCTTTACATGGTATTTGGCCAGAGAAATACCTTAAAGGTGAAAACAAAAGGCCAATTTAAAGGTGTATGTGTCAATATAGATTTTGTATTGGAGCAAATACTACATTAGAAATTTCACGATTTTTGTAGCAAAGAAAACTCTTTCAGATGGGGATAAGTTTGAGATATGCAATACATCGGTGTATGTTATACGTAAAGTATCTCGGTGCACCTTTAAAGTTACCCCCCGACACTACCAACTAATTTGTTTGGGTATTCATATGATTATGATTTAATTCAGGTGATATAAACCTCTTTTGAGGTAGATAAGGGGGACGAGGCTATGGATCACGAAATGCTCATTTAAGAAGTCATGACACAACATTTTCACCCATCGTATGGCACTCTTAATTTGTGGCCTTATAATGTTACAAGGTTCACATATATAATAACTGACAATGCCACAGGGCCTATAAATTAAAAGGCAGTGTTGCGTTACCTATATACTATAAAATTGTGTTACACTATATGATAATCACTACTCTGACATGATCATTTCGAATTAGTTCCTCTTTCCCCAAGTACAAAAATATTGTACGTGTATGCCATATATATACGTGTGCTGATTGCTCGCCGTGTATTGGCATTTTGAATACACAATAGGTATTTAGCAATTTGATACAACTGACTGATGCTTATCATGTTTTCTTTAACACTTGACACGATAACAACATCCAGAAAAAATATCACTTGCGCGGTGATGTATATAGTATTACGTTTGGATAATTTGCTATCTTATTATAAAAGTAAGTAATCGAATGCGTATTTAACCGTTTGCTAAGTCACATATTAAGATAAAGTTACAGAGGTTCGGTTTTGAACTAAAACAAATATAAAATTCTTTAATTTGCTCTCAACAAAAAACAACACATATTTACACACATAAAAGTTAGGATTATGACTCTGCTATAATAATTATATATATCTATATATATATATATATATATAACATCATAGTAAACAGTATTATTTACAGTGACTATCCTTGGAATTAAGAGGTCTATACTTTGTAATTTAATTTATATAATAGATATATATATATTAATATATAATATATATATATAGATATATTTATATATTGTGTAAAAATGTTTTGTGTCATCAGTAGGTCTTCGCCTCGTCACCTGAGCCATTTTTGTAACAAACTCCCGAAGGGGGGGTGGTTACCACCCTCCCCCCCCCCCCGCCCCCCCCTGTGATTTTCGTTACCGAACCCCGATTCTGTTACAATTTGGTACCAAAGGCGAGCTTGAGTTTTCTTCTTTCCTTTGACCAAATAAGTACTAATCCCCATTATGACGTCAACCATGACGTCATATTTTTATGAAAGTACTAAAATCTGAATATAGGGTGGAAAATTGATATTTCAGCCATTTTAGCGACTCAAACACCATACTATTATAGCTCTAAAATGATTTCTTTATATAAAACTAGTCATTTCATCAGTATATCAAAAATCGCATGAAATCGATTTTCCTAACCTTTTTGGCGAAATTGAATTTTCACTGTGTGTGTCTATGGAATGGCAGTTTTCCTGACATTCGAACTTTTATGACGTCATTGTGACGTATGCTAAGCATGTGGTACTCATTTTGGTATCAAAGGAAAGAGAGGAGCCATAGCTATCTATTTACCAACATCAAGTGTATGTGATGGTCCTGTGTTGTGGTTATGCTGTTGGGGTACCTTCTCTTCCGGAGGGGGGGTTGTACCACCCCCCCCTCCTATCGATCACTTTGGGATCACCCTGTTCTTACCGATACCCCGGTGGTGTTTGTTTTTGGATTAAAGGATCGGAAATGTCATTGACATTACATTAAATAATTTGGCACAAAAAGGGGTTTTAGCAAGCTGGGAAAAAACCTGAAGGGGGGGGGGTGGTAACCACCCCCGCCCCCCTTCGGTAGACTAGGGTTATTCTATCTTTGAGACAAATTGAAGGAATTTTATATTTGTTTGAAATGATCCCGATGTCGCTTTAATCTCAGATGGTAAATCACAGGATAAAATTTGTAAAAACAATGGAGTTTAAAAAAAGCATGGATTTTTAAAAATGTATAAACATTTTATCTGTCGATAGAATTTCAAAAGGTATAGTTTTGCTGTATCTAAAACCTCTGTGTCCACGACAGGCCAACACTGTTCATGATATCATTATTTTCATTTATTGTCATTCATTTTCGTCATATGAGTGTAATGAATTCGTAAATGGCAGTCTCAATTCATTGAAAAACTATCAGTAATTAGGCCTTAAAAAGGTTAGATACTACTTTGTTGCACTAAAATGAATTCTGTTGAGTACAAAGGACGTAGCTGCTAGTACGACTTTATTACATTCACCAGGAAAACTAGTCGAGAGTGTATAGATACGCCGTTTTATTTTGGAAAGGTAATGTTTTAAACAGTGCTTAATAAAAAATCACCCAATATATTCTGCCCTTTTATGTTTTTTTTTTAAATATTTAGGATAATTTTTGCGAAATACCTTAATAACATATCAAAAATGTAGTAACAATCATTTGAACTCCCACATTACTCTAAAAAAGGAAATTACAGCGGCACTGGCACATATCATAAATATAAAATTTCTTCAATTTGCTCGCAAATGATAGTCTAGGCCACTGGAAGAATAGATATATAGTTTCACAACATAGAAAAATATCATGCCCCAAAGAAGACTGACATTAATAGAGACTAAAGACATCCACGTAATATGTAGCCACTTTTGAGTTTTGGCCGTACATTAATCAACAAATGTATAAACTACCTGAATATCATAGACTCATACACATCGATATTAAAACCGCAAAGTTCACAGACCGGTCAAACAGATGCATGCCGTCTAGTCTTACACGCCATTTCCGCGTCGTCTACTGAATTAAGGTCCGGCCGGCGCCATTAATTATAAAATCATTCTGTTTAACCCATAAGCGCGGATTTGGGCTAATAATTTTTAGTTGAGGGCTAATGTCTAAAAAGCTTACAACCATGCAAAAATATAAATTTTGAAAAATCAGAGGGTGCCTATTTTTCAAATGTGCCAGTGTCTGTTTACTAGGTATAATTCAACATAGTCTTTCAAGTAAATGGCTGGATTTATTGCATAGTTATTAGGATTTCGCCTAACTAGATCTAGATACGACTTTGTTTGTCACTCAAATTGAATCATCTGTTGAGTGCAACAAGTCGTAAACCGGCAGATACGTTCATTTTTTTTTTTTTTTCCCCACCACTCACCGGGGAAAATCAAACTGATGGTGTGGTTACGCCAACTCATTAATCTAAATACTTTTTAGTAATTCGACTTACATTACAATATAAATAATATATTTTTGTAAATTGGGTAGATAGATCTGACGATTTTCGCGACTGAGCCATTTTTCACCCATTCCAGTGGGATTTACATAGTTAAGCTGGGTTTTTCAGTTCCATTAATTTTGTCCGAATATGGTGACAGAAAAATTGATCAGCCACGAACATCTTTCATATCTACCTCATTTTTCACCAATTCCTGGTGTCACAGTTTGAGTAAACAGGTCAGGGTCCAATTTTTCTTTTTTTTATGCACATTTTTTATTGCACTCTGTATTTTCTTGAAGATGAGCCTGTGTCGATTAGATGGTTACTTTTGAGATATTGAAGGGGATAAATAAAGCAACATGCCCGGATAAAATTGGTAAAGAAAATAATATGAGTTTTAAAAATGTATAAACATGTTTATCTTGTCCTAGTTGTAGTTTTGAACCACTCAACCTAATGTATTATCACGCAGCCAAAAATGTTCCAGGTCATCATGAAGACAACACTTTCGTCAGTTATTACACAAATTCGTAAATGACAAGTGGCAGCCTCAATTCATTGCAAAATTTAGCAGGCTATTAGGCCAAATAGTTGTAGATACGACTTTTTCACTCAAATTAAATTCTTGTTGAGTACAACAGGACGTAGCTGCTAGTTACTACTTTATTGCATTCACCAGGAAAACTAGGCAAGTAGATACGCCGTTTTATTTTGGTAAGGTAATTGTTTTAAGAAGGTGCGTAAATAAAGGAAATCTCCCAATATTTCTATGCAAAGTCCATTTTTACCATATTTAGGATAATTTTTGCGAAATAACCTTAATAACACCAAAACATATAGTTAAGATTGTTTTGCACTCAACATTAGTACATCAAAACATGTAGTTCAGATTTTGTTTGCATTCAACATTACTCTCAGTACTTAATGATGGTAAAAAAGGAAATGAACAGGCATAATTTAATTTATCGCTTAGTTATTAAGATATTAGACCTGTGGCGTACAACAAAGTGGTAACTGGTAGAACGACTTTGTTGCGCTCAACGGGAAAATCATGCGTGTAGTTACGTCACCCTAATCAGATATAAACTTCTTAGTCGATTTAAGTGCGAAATAAATTAATAATATATATTTTTAAAAACCTTTTTCTTCGTGCGTAATCATATATAGTTTTCATTCTAAAACTCACTACCGAATGAAACACAAAATGCTTCTCCTGTAAAGTCATGAAAATGTATATACGAATTTTAAAATGCACTCACACAACGATTTCTGTGATTTGTGTCAAATTGAATTCTAAGTGTTCCTATGAGAATTTTACAACAGGAAATATATATTTTATATTAACTCAAAGGTATTATTTTAGCAGAAGGCTAGAGCGCAAATCTTATATAGATCTTGTGGACTCTATTAAGCCCAAATGTCAAACAAAATACGTAACATGTATTTGACATTAATAGCATGAAGAACTTGAAATAATTTTGAGAAGAATCAGTGTCTCCTAACATCTGTATCCTAAGATGACCATTTTATCCTCTCTTTTAAAAGTAATTGTCCCAGATATATATACACACCGTATCTGTTTGATCCCTAGGACCAGACGAAAATGTCTACACACCGTTTAACCTATGTGAAACATTTACAAACTTAACTTGTTAATTTTCCCCCTTCGCTATCTCAAAATTCTCGAGGATGAAAAAGTGGCTTCATCAAGATTTGGAATCAGCGGGTCAATATTACTTAGAAAGCATCAAAACAGTCGCTGTTTATTTTGTTGTTATGTTGTTTTCCCTCTTCGTATAACAGTCCAACCATTTGAAACCTTCAACCGTCAACGAGATATCACTTGTCTTTAAAAGAGATAAAATACATCCACGCCTTGCTCTTCCACTCCCACGAAAACTGCTTAAAGGCAGGTCTTGCAGAATAGATAGGTGCTTATAAGTCTTGTTAACCGTTTGACTTAATGCAGTGTTTATTTGGCCACCAAGTACAGTTCTATCGAATCTCATAAGTCATGCATCTTTCGTATAACTCTGAGGTATGGCGGTTTCGAAACACTTTGAAATGCATTTTTTTTTGGTTTAACCCTCGTCTGGGGTGGTGCAGACTGGTGCTTCTATTTTTTGCGCCCTTTCAAAATCCATTTTTCTAGTGCCAAATTATTTTATGTAATTGTCATTTAATATTTTCCGTTCCCTTTCTTGCAAAAACTAACACCCACCGGGCTATAAGTAGTTTTTTTTTTTTTTTTTTTTCCCCCCCCCCCCCCCCATTTTCGGAGAGAAGTACCAACGCATCTAGTATTACACAGGAATGCCACAGACACTTGATTTTAATACCAATGGATAGCTATAGGATTCACAACAATAAATAACTTGAGAAACAGGTAAGTCCAGCCCCCACTGCAAATGAGGTGGATTTTTTGGTGACCCTCGCCTAAGTATACCCTAAAAACTGAGAGAAATAGCGAGATCTGGGTTGCAAATCATGGTTGCTATCAATATTAAGTATAAAATCTGTAGGAATATCAAAAAAAAGTTGTCATTGATATGTTATTTTGATCCGACAAACCAATTTTAACCATATTCTTACAGGGAACACCTGACTGAAAAAGTGCTCTGACCTCCAGGGTCCACGGTGCCATGCTAGTCTTCACGGCTCCAGTAGCTATTTTGAAAAAGTTTTTTATTTTTTTCTTTTTTTTTTTTTTTTTTTTCTTTTTTTTTTTTTTTTTTTTTTTTTTTTCCTTGTTTTTTGTTTTTTTTTTTCGGTAATTACGCTAATCAGATGATTGGGAGGAGATCTGATGACCTTCAAGCAGAATGTTAGTTTTAAGGTTGAGGTTCCATGAGGAGAAATGGCGTTTTCATCTCGCCCCTTTTGTACAGGAACGAATGGGACCAGTATTTAGTGGTGTGAAACCTATAGGGTCGTCTTCTTTTTTTCCAAAAAGGAGCACATGGGCGTCCAGAACGAAAAGCGAGTAATACGTATACGTACAAGTACGTACATACGTCATAATGTCCCACAGTGCAATGTAAATTTAAGAAATACATGGGTTTTAACCATTCACCCGGCCAGTTATTTTAAGCTTATGATGCTGCAACTTCCACTATAGAGAGTTTAAGGCATTATCAAACAAAATGCTATGTGCGGATTTGATATCTCTCAAATAAAAGAGATTAATTAATTAAGAAAATGATATGACGTCATTAGTGGACTTTTTTTTCAAAATTAATTTAGAACATGAAATCAAATTTGACACAGGATTCGTGTATAATGTTTTTAGCATTAGTTCTTGAAATGTATCCTTTCTCGTCTCCAAACTGATAATCCCGAGAGGATTTTGTAAAAGTTTTTGTTATTTCTTTATAATTTGGTGATATGTACGTATGTACGTATACATACAAAGTACGCTATCTTCTGCACTGATGGGTATCACCAACTCAACTCAGCTAAGTTGCTGTACTGTCTGGTCATTAAACTCACTCAGGTAAGTTATCTCAAATCCACTCAGTCAGGTTAATGCAACGGCCGTTGCATTATTTTATAGTGATAGTATTACGTCGGAATTTCGGCATGACAGCAAAACTGTCAATTTTCATGGACACACAGTACAGAATAGGTGGGGTGAAAAATTCAATTTTTCAACAACAAAAGTTTAGGAATATCAGTTCATGCTTTTTGGGCAAAATATCAATGTAGTACTATTTTCAGGTTGCTGACTTATGAATTAATGTGAATGTTTGTAATATTTTGTACCCAATGGAAAGGAAGAACGTTGACGCCAAGAAAAAAAAAAAACAGTTTGTCTCAGAAGACCCCGAGCTTTGGTTGAAAATTGGTCTTTTAGCGCATTATTTGTTTACGGTTTATTGACTCACTTGAAAGGTTTTTGGTTTTTTTTAATTTCAGAAAAAAAAAGAAAATTCGAAAACAAGAAACGTGTAAATATGAATCACAAGACATATAAGAAGGTCTATTTTGATTGGTAACTCAGAGGTCATATCATGTTATATATCATGTATTGAGCCAATCAGGAGACACTTAAAAGTGGTAGTGGTAAAGTTGTGTGTGTGAGGTGTGCGTGTGTGCTTGTGTATGTGCTAGTGCATGGGTTGTGAAAATACCTTCTGAAATTATGTTCCCTATAATAAAGGAGACGAGTTGCAATTTTAAAATAAAATGTCGTTGTCAATCATGTCATTGGTACTGCCGTACATTATTGTAAAGAACAGTCAAATGTGATTGTAGTAATGCATATAGCCTTTGAACAAAGGATTTTTTACCCTAAAATTCTCAAAGACCTGTGGTAAATCGGACCTTACTGGGGGCGCCCTACCCAGTGCGCAGAAATAAGAATTTGTATACCGGACCTATGATTGTCGATAGAAGACATACTCAAGCTGATTAAAAGTGGCATCCTTTGAAAAAATTGTTCCGCCATAAATGGGTGTGAAAAATATTGGCGGAAACACGGCAAGGCCCTTTTCCATTTCCCAATTGCCCATTATGTATTTTACACTGTTCAGGTGTTAAACAGTCCTGCGAGTGGAGTTTTATTATTTCTATATTTTGACAATTATATTAAGGGATGGTTGCAAGACTTGATACACAAACATACCAGGGTACCAAAAAGTAACCGGAAAATAAATGGAGGGGATGGTATGCAATGAGCTAATTAATATGCATACTCTTTACTTGTAAATATGTCAGATATGCAAACATTTCTGTACCTACATCAAATAAAACATATGTTTGTGTAACTTAAAATGGTAATAGTCGGGAGATATGGTCCAAGTTATTGCCTGTCCGTAAAAGTGGTATGGACACTTTTGCTGAAAAAAATGATAGAATATGGGGTGTAGAGTAAGAATTGCCGGCTGCCACCTGAGCATCCTTGAGCATTGTTGAGAAATCCAAGATGGTGGTCGCCATAAATGATAATTAGCTATTCAACCCTATATTATCAAGCTATGGAGTTACTAGATATACTACAGGACCCATGACACAGTGCATGGACTTGTAACATTGAGTAATACTCCAAATTCAAAAATGAAGCCAAATCTAAAATTGTAAAATATTTTGCCCTATAACATATGGCCCAATTAAAAATTGATTTTGCCTATTCTATGAATTTTATAAAAAAAATCAAGTTCTGCACCCCTGTACCCCATTTCATGAGGCAGTGAATTACTAGGAAAGCCTATCAATAAATTCCTATTTTGGCAGCTATATTGGCCGCCATCATGGATATGGAAAAGCTAGCAGCATGAAAGGCCATGTTACGTGTTCGCAATAACCAAAAATAATATATCACAGTGTTGTTTGGAACCTTGTATTCACCCTTTTCGACTGATTTATTTCTTTTCTATAGATTTTACCAGTGTGGTGGCCATTTTGGAGCCCATTTTGGAAAAAATCCAATTCCCAGCATGCACCGGCGGCATATGTTTTGGTAAATCTACTAGACACCTTTACCTACTCAAATCAGTTGAAACAGATTCTTTACAAGTGTTTTTTTTGGTCGCAGAGAATCAGAATTGGGTTACTGGTATTAAGGGCCGCACATACCCGTACCATCTCACGAAGTCGGGGAGGGGGGGGGGTGAAAAAAAAACGAGTGCATCGAATTGTCTCGCGGTACATCAGTATCATGATCTCTATACAAATGGATTGGAATTGAGGCACTGGAACGGCCATATTGGTCATCCAAAAAAAGTCCAAGGGGTGGGTAAGAGCCGGTCATTTACACAAAACGGGTTCCATTGAAATGTGGAAAGCGACATAAAACACTACAGAATCAAGCCAATTCAGGGAGCTCATTGTATTTGGAAGTTGTCACGCGTATGGGAAGGCATGTCTTCTAAAACCGGGCACCCGGCGTACAACTTCTGTTAAACAGGTGTTCTGGAATGCTATGTGTTTGGTAGACCAGATGTTCGCCGGTTGCTTCATTCAGTAAGATACAGTTGGAACAAAAAAGGATCTCCGCATGTTTTCGGATCAGTATTGTGCAGAGTCGATACTTCGACAGTTTTCAATCCATACATTTTGTTGAATAGGTCTTGCTCTTCTTTTTCCCACCTTGCCTGTAAAAAAGCGTGCAAAACAATGGCGGAGATATAGGTTTTCCAGGTCAAATATCCATGGATCGAGCGAATTGTAATTTTTGGAATTCAAATGTCAATAGGGAATTTCAAAATGTCAAACAATAGAAAAGGACAGAACAAATATCCACTTAAAGGAGCAAATCACAACAGGTAAACCAAAATGTCAATGTCCACACAATAATGCTTGTCTATATACCAATCAATGTGTGAAATAACTAAGTTTAGCTCAAACTTTGTTACAAAAATTTCGGATCCGGATTTTTTGTTTATACACTGTATCCTATGGCACTGTTATAACTGTGCATTATGTTTTTCTACAATGAAACGAAATCTAACTTTTTTTTATTACCCATTTTTAGGTTACTGTCTTGTTGTAGTTGACTTATTTTAATTACTACAAAAAAATAATTTCCAAAATCTCTGATTTTTTTTATTTTTTTAGGAAAAGCAACTATATAATATAATTGTTTTAAAGTTTAATTGATATGTTATTTTAGGAGGCTTCCAGTAGCGGCGGCCAGACTTCATTTTCGGGGGGCAAACGTTTGGCAAAGTGAATTTTGGGGCAAAAGTGAAATTTTTTTTTTTTTTTAATTTACAAATTTTGAGATTTTAACCACTTTTGTTGGCCCAAATGTATGATTTTTGTTGGCCCCAAACCGCTAATTTTTGCAACAAATCTGTCATTTTTTCTTCCAGCCGGAACAGGAGGGGAGGGGTGAACTTGGGGGGAGAAAGAAATTGGGGGAAAAACCCCATACCACCCCACTTGCGCTGCCACTGGGAGGCTTACTGTATTTTGCGAAACGAAACGCCATTGGTTTACACGCTTTATAATTCCGTTCCTCCTGCATGCATAACCTGCATAACAAATAAAGCGTGTATCCAATGGGCGTTTCGTTTCGCAAAATACAGTAATCATTTTATTAGGATACTTTATGAATTTTTGTATCTGTATTGAGTATGAAAAGATACTGCATGACTATAAATTTCCATCAGGAGATCAGTTTATCATTTTAATACATTTTCTATAAAAAAACAGAAAGAACCAACTAAAAGAAGGTTATTCAATACCCTTTTTCGAAATCTTGCCCCCAATCATATAACTTTTGTAATAGTTTGTTGCTGCAATGCCTGTAAGGAAACGTTTCTCAACTTTATGAAACTTTTATGGCAACCATCCGCTTGTTCCTGACATTAATGACATTTATTAAAATATTGGTTGGATGGTTCAAATTTGGTGGGGGGCAAGTAGGAACTGTTTTACACTGTGATAATTAAAATCACTAGTAAATATTTGATTCACTTATTGGAAATTTAGTGAGAAAAGTGGATATTTGTTAGCATAATGGACATTTGAAGTTGGAAAACCTAAGACCAGTTAAGGGGGTGGGTAATGGGGTTCTGAGGCAGTGAACTTTGAAATGCTTTTCTTAATTTCTAATAATGGTATATCATGTTATAATATAATATTGTAGACCCTGCACAAGTTTAAAATCCATGAAAATTTTTTGCTCTGGTTGCCATGGTAACCCCGTAAGAGGCCTCTGATTGGGGCTAAACACTAGAACGATGTGACTAATAAATAAACATGCTACTGGGACGTAACTTGGGTGACATATGCAGGAATGCAGGAGGTAAATACGAAGTGAACCATGAAGCCGGATTTTTAATACCGGTGCCAATTGCACCGGCAATCGGCCAATCGCATAATTTCATGGCGTAATTTGAATTTGAACACAAGTTTGAAATCGGCCTTCATGGTTCCCGCTATATGTGCTTAATCTGTGTCCAAATTTTATGTCCATAGGCATGTACGTTTTCTAGTTACGTTCGTTCTCGTTTTTTGATGTTTGCGTATTTTAACGAAACGAGTTTATGGCCTCGAAACTTTAGAGACCAATTTGGAAGGGCGCTTTTGATGTGAAATATGGAATTATTTTTTTAAAAATTTCATTTTTATACTGAATTATCATCATTATAATGAAAGAATCAATCGACTAGGGAAGGTGCTCCATTGTCCTGTAATTATTTTTAAAATAATTTTCTTACATATCGCAGGGTGAGAAAACAATAAAAATACATAAAAAAATCACTTACCCAGTGACATTTAATAACTTTAATTAATGTAAAGGATATATAGTTTTAATACTTCAACTTAGCGCAAAATGAATGTTTAATATTTCCATAACTACTATCTTTTTAAAATATCTTAACTATAACCCCTTGAAATTTTCAACATGATAAAAGATAGGAGATGATGCATTTTGGCAGAAATTTTCGCGTACACTACTTGACTTTGATCAGCCATATCTCGGAACCGATGTCCGATTGCGAGCGAATAAAAAGCATTTTGGTAGATTACAGTCTACACAATTTAGCCCACTGCATTATACATTTTCTGACATTAGAAACATTTTTTATCATATTCCAGACCCCAAACCCACCCCCCCCTAACATCCTACGCGTCACTTTCTTTGTTGACTGCCAATCCAGGCCTGCCAATCGTTATGGCCATAGTATTAAAACTCTAAACAGATACAATGCCCAGTGTGTACAGTCAGGCCGAACTAGTTCAAGATACCAGGCCCTAACATTTTTTACAAACATTGCCTGTTAACTGGTCTATAAACACTTTTTTTTTAAAACGTAAAACGCCAAAACCAAAAAGTTTCAGTTTTGGAGTTTTCAATGGGACTTGCGTGTCTGCGACACGAAGACGCGGATCAATCAATAACTGCACACAGGTTTCTATCGTTCGCTCATTTCATTCGGAACCTATTTGTGAAATCAATACACTCGTATTGTTTGAGTTGTACCACAACACAGTGACTCATTGAAAAAAAAAATGCTCGTATTTTCAATTTCATTGAATTATCATAACATTCTGAATCCCCAGCAATCAGCATCCACTATTGGCCATTATGATCTTTAATTGTTTTAATAACTGACAAACTTGGACAAACACACACACAGTTGGTATCTTTTCTTTTAAGTAAGGCCCGTTGATACCATAAATCAACACATTCTTTTGCACAAACTACCAACACTAGTATCAGCGGCCTCGCTAACAATATGGATCAGAACTGATCTTTCGGGTAGACGTCCAGCGTAATCCTCTCCACAGAGCACCTTGTCCAGCGCCCATTACGTGTGGGAGTTCGTCAGGGCTCGATCCGAGGACCATTACTCTTTTATGTATTAATGACCTCCCACTCTGCTCTAAAATTCCCAACTTTTATTTTTTATTTGCTGATGAAGCTATATTCTCTTTTCACATCATCATACCCTAAAACTTTGATTATAATTAAATGATGAACTTAAGAAAATTTCCAATGGGTTGAAAAATTAAATACATGTTATCTGATATTAAAAAGACCAATTACAATGATTGTTTAAAAATAAACATAGCAAATAAACCTCAATATCATATCGATAGTAAGATTGATAATACCCTTTTCAGCAGTTAGACAACTAATAGTCTGATTGTTTTATCCTTTCAGTAAACGCATATTGGCGATGTAACAACACATCTGAGGTATGTGTTTGAGATCACAACTAAAGGCCTTATTAACAGCTGAAATGCCAACTTTGTTCACAGAATAAGATCTTTAAACACCACTTTACGTGAACCCTTTTAGTATCGACTATGTAAAGGATTCATAAAAGTTTCAATTGAATAGATTTTGTCCTACAGTCTGAGACACTCTAATCGATCCTTTGTTGGAGACATCAAGAAGGGGTTATGGTGTCATGAACACGCGGCCGGGTGAAACCTCTAAATCCAGGAGGATTAGCCACGTAAGTATTGTAGTTCGTTATGAGTGACCACAACTTTTTATACTTCGATGCATGATTGGACCAAAAACGTCAAACATTATTTCTGGAACAGACGAATAAATGTAAACCATCGTAAACGAGGCTTAAACCTATCAGCATTTTCTCATTATCCTTAGTGACTAAAACTACAACTACTTGATGAATGAAAAAGCATGCAAGCATTTGTTGATATGGGTTGATTTATAGAAAATCATAATACTGGAACACACAACATATGTAATATTGAATTCCCCTGATGCAAAATTGTAAAAATGGTGGAGGTTTCTGATAGTGGAGCTTTCTCCCTCTTTCCAACAATAAGGACAGATATTTTGGGCCCTACTTATTCGTATCATTCTTTTCTATTTATGATGCCTTCCGTTGGTTCAAGGTTTTGATGTTTGAATTTGCATTTGCCTTGCTTATTTTCTTCGTGGAGAAAAGGGACATTTTTTTAATTATGGCCTTAAATCTGAATCCGACAACAAGCGTCACATAAATTTTCTATTGAATTAAAGTGGGTAAAGCATACACACTCTCAGAACGAATGGAATCGTCGAAAACGCCCCAAAAACTTTTAATGAACTGACATGAATAAAAATCCTAACTATAAATTCCTGGACCTCTTGCTAAATTATCTTGGCGTTCTCATACTCTACATGTTTCTAAACAGTCGCCAGGTTACCAAGTCATACTATTGTTCACACACGAAAATTGTTTTGGACAGGGTCATTTTACCTGCCTGTAACAAGTACAATAATGCAACGACCTTTCTATTGTCCCATTCCCCTACAACACACATCTTCGTTAAAACTATGAAAATCAAGCCCCATTTTATAGCATAATGAGCATTTCCCGTGATGCCAGAAAATGTAACGGTTATATTTTCATAGGCTTCGCTTGGACTTTTTTTGAGCACACAATTCAATTAATGATTTGGGATGCTTTAAAATTTAGTTGGGATTTCTATAATTCAGAGAACCACGTTTTTTTTTCAACTTAAAATCATCGCTTTAATTCGTTGTTTTTAACCCCCAAACACCCTATCACACTCCTATTAGACCCACTTAGATAGAAGTTGTCATTCCGCACATAATACATTTTTAAAATACATTCAGTATTTTGGGAACCTCAATCAGGGCAATTTTTTCCAGAGAGTTTTCACTACTATTGAGTCGCACAGCGGGGGGGTTGGTAATTGTAATTTGTCTTCTCGTGTACAAAGAAAATAACAGCATGTTGGCGTGACCTCGTGATTTTGAACTGTAAAATTACTCCAAATACAATGACATCAATGTTAAAGTCTTCCTCAAGAGTCAACTCAAAACACTCTATAATTCTCTCGTCCTTCCTTATTTGTCTATGCTGTTATGATTTGGTGTGATCCTAACACACAATCTTGATTCTTACACAGTCGAGGAACCTGCGCCTGTGGCCTTTCTTCTGTACGGTTTCTTTCTTTCTTTCTCTTTCTTCCTTTTCTCTTCTTTTGTTCTTTCTTTCTTTTCTGTCAACTTCTAATATCTCACCTGGACATGGAACCTCCATATTTAACCAAAACGGGTCACAAAGGACAAGACCATGCACATAACTTTTGACAATGACCCGATTTGGTGTCAAAGGTCACGATAGGTCAACAAGGGGGTCCAACAACGTTACCAACCATGCAAAAATCTAGAATCAGCTCAAATCTCAAAACTAATCATCTTGTAGACTTGATCACACTACAAAAAGTTAATTATGACTCTGTCATATGACACGATTTAGAGGTCAGAGGTCCAAATACATCAAATTACGTTACACTTCAATCACTACTCCTTTTACAGAGTACATTCAGTATGACACGTGACTCATGTATGGGGGTGCAGCTTGACATCCCCCACAAAAGTTTACTTAAAAATGAATTTTGATCTAAAGGGTCCTCTGGGGTCACTAGGGTCAATGACCTTTATACTTGTGTAAAATTTAAAAAACAAGGTAAAATAGAAAATCTCTTTATCCCATCCTGTACAGTACTTGATGAGAGGTCAATAAAGTCATAAATGACCACCATCACCTAACCATGATTTTAGGGGTCCAAGGTCAAAAAACATCAAAATTCGTTACACTTCAATCACTACTCCTTTTACAGACTACATAGTATGATCACGTGACTCATGTATGTGATGCAGCTTGACATCCCCCATAAAATTACTATGAAATTTTGATCAAAGGTCAATCTGGGGTCACTCGGTCATGACCTTTACTGTGTGTAAAAATTTAAACAAAGGTCAAATAGAAAAATATTTTTATCCCCTTCAAAATAAAAAAAAAAAAAACAAGAAACTATAGACTTGATAAGAGGTCAAAAAAGTCAATTAGACCCCATCACATGACCCCTGTTTAGGGGTCAAAGTTCAAAATACACAATATAACGTTACCACTTTCAAATCACTCTTCCCTTTTATTACGATACATTAGGATGATCACGTGACTCATTATGTGAGGTAAGCTTTGACATCTCCCACAAAAGTTCCTGATGATTTTGATCAAGTTCATCTGGGTTCACTAAGGTCAAAGTTATTTACTGTGTGTCAAATTGAAACAAGGTCAAATAGAAAATTCTTGTTATCCCTCCGCAGTACTTGTGAGAGGTCAATAAAAGTCAATTATGACCCCATCAAACCTAACCCATTGTTTAGGGGTCAAAGGTCAACATACACAGCAAATTACTACCCTTCAAATCACTACTTCTTTTTATCAGATTACATATATGATCATCGTGACTCGTGTATGTGATGGAGCTTGACATCCCCACAAAGGTTACTAATGCATTTTGATCAAAGGTCATCTGGGGTCACTAAGTTCAAAGTAACTTTACCTGTGTTATACACATTTAACACAAGGTCAACATAGAAATCTTTTTATTTCTAATCCTGTAGTACTTGATGAAGGTCAATAAAAAGTCCAATTCTGAACCCCATCACCTGAACCATGGTTTAGGGGTCAAGGTCAAATAAGGCATCAAATTTACTGTTACACTATCTTCACATACACTACTCCTTTTACAAATTAACATAGTATGATCACGTGACTCAGTATGTGGTGCAGTTTGATATCCCCCACAAAGGTTACTTAATGACATTTTGATAAGGTCATCTGGGTTATACGGTCAAACTCCTTTACTGTGTGTCAAATTTAAAACATGTCAAATCGAAAATCTTTTTTATCCCCATCCTGTAGTACTTGATTAGAGGTCAGTAAAGTCATCATGAACCCCAACACCTGACCCCGGTTTTAGGGGTCAAAGGTCAAAATCTTCAAATTATGTTACACTTCAATCACTACTTCCTACTATTACATAGTATGATCTCGTACATGTATGTGTGTAGTATGCATCGCCTACAAAAGTTACTTAATATTTTTTTTTATCAAAGTCCATTGGGTCACAGGAGTCTAAGACCTGATTTTCACTAAAAAATAATGCTACAAGTTTCGGTCTGAGCAGTCTCGACTGTGTTCAAGATCTATCTGCACTACAGATCTAGTTTATTTGTTCTTTCCAAGTTTTTTTTTTTACGGACTTAAATAGGCTTAAAAATGGTTCAAGTCACCCTGGGTAAAAAATATATAATAGCACAGATTCTCTTAAAATCTAAATTCTTCATGCTTATATATAGAATGTCAATACATTTTATGTGATTTGTTTGACTTGGGTATCATTAAGGGGGAAATAGGTTAAGGCCTACAGATTCTATGGGGATCAGCACCTGGCATCTGCTAAATCTTTGAGCTGAATAACATAAAGTAATTGAATTTCCTTGTTGTAACATTCCCATACGAACAATTTCAACCAATTTCAATTAGATCAATATCAATGTTACCCACCCCCCCATGTGACCTTGAAACAGTTTTTGGCCTGTTGTGCAAAAATAAAAGGTTTGTAGATATAGGAACATATACATTTTACTCTTCCCGAAAAACGCCGACATGAACCCATTTTAACCCCGTTTGAAACATTTACAAAATTTTCCCACTCTTAATTTACCCCTTTTCCCTAGCTCAAATTCTGTTCACAGAACTCAAAGATATATCTAATTGTAACTAGCCGAGAGATTAACGTTATCCGTCCATCATAGAGAATGTGGTAAATGAACTCACTCAAATATCTCCGGAAAACGGTGGGGTTCTATGGAAGTTTTTGGCATCAGAGGGTCCTTTACTATTTTTGTTTTAAATCTTGCACGTAATTGGTTCTGAACCTATAGAACCTAGCGAGAAATTGAACGTTTTGTCGGTTACTTTGGCGAATCCATTTTTCCCACAATGCCTTTCGGTATTATTCCAGTCTTGAGAATTTTCAAACACTACGCCAACTTTTTTTTCAATTTTAGAAACAGGAATTACTTACTTACCGGACCTCCGTAGCGCAGGTAGATCAATAAGCATATTTTTAAAGGCATCCCAGATAGCACGCATATATTGGCCCAACAATGGTTCCCCATCGGTAATCTTGGCATCGGCATCACGTGGCTAACGTATATTGGGCCACTATTGGTTTTCCATTGGCAATGTGATATCGGCTTCATATCGGTATTGTGGGTAACAAGTGGTAACTGGCGATTAAAAGCAACACACAAAAACCTAATAGCGTAGCATCATTGCCAGCGTGAATAAAGTATTATGGCTAACATTAACTGGCGATTTAATTAAGATGCACGCATTATAGGTTTGGGAAAAAATTAAAAATAACCTCATTGTAGCCTCAACGCAAAGTCAAAAATGCAAAGCATTCTGGAATTAAATCCCCAGCCTGTGCCCACCATATACAAAATTATCTATGTCTGCGAACAATCTCAGATTTTGCGTTAAAAGTGTGCCCCAGGCGATACTAAAATTGACCACTAATCAAAAATATGAGAAGACCCCATGTACGATAAACTGCGGACATTTGGGCCCAAAGCTTTCAAAAAACCAATATGAAGCTTGGGTCCACTGTTCTTCTGTCAAGCTTGGCGGTAATAGGTCAGTGTTTGGCCATAATAATAGTGGCATTTGTAGCCAACAAGACGGTGCGTTTAGGGAAGAAAGAAAATACCAATATGTTAACAAAAACATGTAAATTGAGCGACAGCTAATAAAGGTTAAACCCGAAAAAATCTGGGAACAAGCTTGTTTCAATTGGACTCATGCAAATAAAAATATAGGCATTAGAAACAATACGATTCCAAAGAAAAAACTCCAAGATACACCAATGTGAAGGGGGGGGGGAGCGCAGTGGGTCTTCCCTCGCTTCGCACACTGTGGTCCCAGGTTTGAACCCTACGGTCAGGCCTGCGATTTCAGTGTCCTTTGATTCGAGTCATCGGCATACGCAGGTGTTCGGTACTCTGGTTTCCGCCTGCTTCTAAACCTGGGCTTTCTCCCCTAACGTGTATCTTCGTGACACTAAAATGACAAGAGGTTAGTTTGTGTTGATGTGTCGTTTAATACTAATACCCTCCTCCTCTCACAAATAGTGAATAATGAAATGACATAATGCAGATGATAAAAACAATATTACACGAGTTCACTGCTATAAAATAGAGGAGCAATAAACCAAGAGATCTGTAATCGCAACAATTACATAACCCTAGATTTGCAGGTGCAGATGACAAAAATTGTAAAATTGCTACTTTGTATTGAATTCGAAGATAGTTATCAGAGGTCCATTTATATTCCGGCAGGGAAAAAATCCATTCTAGTTTAACATTGTAAACGAATGAGCTTGAGGTAATACCTTTAACAAGCGGAATTGTGCTAACACCCTGGTATGAGGTGATGAAATTGAGAACATTTATTTATTTATGATTAATTTTAACAATGGCCTATATAGCCCGGGACAAGTCCCACTAGTGACATCGCACTAAATTAAAGGGATGTCATAAAAAACACACAAAAAGAAGGCCAACCTAAAACCAAAAATGAAAAGACTGGCGGATGGAAAAACAAAACAATGGACCAGAAGAAGT
>JAMKCH010017152.1:0-26316 GCA_023653785.1 Ophioderma brevispina
AAACTAACTTTACCATCATTCTTATGCATAAACATATGACCTTGCAACCATCAATCAGAGCTCACAATCGAAATTACATCATTTCCTCTATATAAGTTTGTGGGGGAATTCCCTAGGTGCTGCAATATTTTGATCCAAAGCATAAACATTTTTCTATTTTTTACATCTTGGGTAATTCCCCACTTTCCCTTATTGTGCATCTAAACAGGTGCAAGTTAGCAGCAAAAACAAACTAGGGGTATTCCCCTTTTTCTCTCTTTTTATAGTAAACAAATAACTTGTCCTGCGAGAAACCTCTTCCCTCAATAAACTGAAAATAATATTCTTTAAAAGTTTACTCAGAAAAGTGGAGGCCATATAACAGAACACACAAACAACACACAAAACATCTTAATTAGGCCCGATACAAATGGACGCATGCTTACTTAACCCTTCGTCTTACCAAGGGGGGTGGAGTGTTACTCTGGTTCGCTAAAACTGCCAAAGCCTTTCGTACAAAGGTGCTCATTCGGCTCATCCTTTCTGGTCATTTTAGCAACCTTCACCGGTATTGGGGTTATGCAGTCACGTCGGAAGGTATGGGAGAGGTGGTTGCCACCTAAGGAATATTTTAATGTACATTTTATAAAATATTATGCACATATGCTTCTATATTATGTAAACTAGTCAATTGAGCTGAAAACCGCATGAGAATCTGATATTCCTACCATTTGTAGCGCAAAATTGGATTTTCGCCTATTCCTCTATTTTGGCCTGCTCGCGAAACTTTATGGACGTCCATTTTGTGAGCCATATTAGTTGTTGGACTTATTTCGGTAATCAATGAAGGGGAGGACCATACCTATCCAGTGGTATCAAAACCATAAGCCCTTCGCTGCTTATAACGAAAATCACAGTGGGGTAACCACCCCCTGGTAAACCGGTTACCAAAAAGGCTTGTAACACGGGTCTGGATGATCGAAATTGATCGCTCGATCATCCTCAACCACCCACACATCCATCTATCCGTCTGTCCGTCTGTCCGTCCGTTCCGCTCCGTGTGTCCGTCCATCCGTGCTATTACTTTATTGCGTCATGACTTGTGAGTCTAATTTTGCTACTTATTTGCGGTCTAATTTTTAAAAGGTACATTTCGTCATCCCTAGCACATTTATTTATTTATTTTTTAAAATATTTTAAACTAATAACATTACCATCTTGAAAAGTACTTAACGATATCAATGCCGCCATGGAACCCGCTGGTTGGATTATTACGCTTAAGTGGTCAACGGGAGTCCCATAGTGACCTTAAATATGTTCTTTTTTCGATATTGATAATCTCGGCTGTTTTTGCTAATTTTTATTTCACATTTATGTTTCTTAGATTCAATAGATAACTCCAGAAAATGTTATTTCCAAATTTCAATTACTCGATCGAAAAAAAAAATCAAGCAAATGGATCACCACCTTTAGTACATTTCAATTAAATCAATAGATGAAATGTTACCGTCACAATTAATATGATATCGATAAAAATATTCGATTGATCGATCGATCACTTTAGCAAAAAAAACAAATCAATGCATGAATCTACAACTTCCTGGCGCCTTTGAGATGTTCAAACACTGTTTATTTTAGTTGTTTGCCCTATCTGGCGACTGAACATTCATCCGCATAAGTAAACTACATCCATATTACCCACATTGCCTTGCCCCTGATCCTCAGAAGATTTCGATCACACACTTAGTCTGAAACGCGTTAGTAGATGGGAAAATTAATTTTAACCACGCTCACATTTATTGTAATTTCTTTTCATGAAGTAGAATAGTCAAGGTTGTGATGACTTATTTTTGACGTCATTGTTTTTCTTAATTTAAATTTCAGCAGTTTTGCGTCATTTAAGTTATGGTATTTGGTCGGTTGCCTTTAAGAGAGCCCATTTTACCAAACATCTCAAAAGTTGGCATCAACTTAGTCTAACAAATTGCACTAGCGCCCACTTGCGAATTAGTTGCTCGAGTAATGGGAATTTAGAGAGCTGTAAACGCAGTACATAGCGCTTTTTCAATATTATTTTTCCTACGGATGATATTTAACTTGTGCTTGAATGAAGAGCACATTAATATTCGTGTAATCCATGTCATTGAACTCATGTAATAGCTAATGTACCAAGTATCTGAAGTAGCAATTGTGTGCATGAGCTTTAATTCCGTATGATATGTCCAGAAACTTTAGGATCACTGAAGCATCATCGTTTCGAATCCTCTTGTCATATGTGTTCCTATCAAAAACTAGTAATCTGCAAAGGTGTGTGTCGAACAACAACACACTTTTTGAATTTTCCATTTACAGCTTCAGCATATTAGCCCATGATGAACTGTAGATGCGAAACGTTCCACCTTGCCATCGATGCAGAGTTCTTTGTATGCTACGGAAAATAAAACTGACAAGGCCAGTTTAGGTGTAAAGTATTTCTCACCGTCCTTTTCCTTTCAACTCTGTGAAAAATTCTGCCCTATTAACCATCTCATTTTTTTCAGTCGTTATCTCATACTTGACATACTCTGAAGCGTCGGTTTTATTTGTGAATTTGTAGTAAAACCTCAGTCAAGTCTTAACGGTCCCTGGCCCCTATCGCGCATAGCCTCGTCCCCAGTGACCCCAGATTTACCGGAAGTGTCTAAATTTGATATCAGAAGAAAAACTATTGTTCATCATTTCCCCTGTGAAATCTTAGGGCTAATGGATGTTTTGGTTTGGATGTTTGAGCAAAAAATGTGCCCTTTTTGGTCGACCAATTATTATTTATCACAGTACGTCTATGGGGGATGGCAAATCACGTTGCAAATCACGACGGGCTCTCCCCCTTTAAGTGATAGTCGCCTGAATACAGTCGCCATCGTAATCCCACCTTCCACTTGCCATAGACAGTTATGTTTTTCTGATCAATAGCATGGTATCCGAATCAAGGGAAGCACGCTGGTAGAGTTCCCTTCCAAAAACCGTTACATAATGTTTTTTTGGTTAATCCTTACAAACAATACACAACCAGAGCACACAGATTCAAAATGATACATTCAAGCATCATTAATATGTCACCAAATAATTACAGCGAAAAAGTAATTGCAACTGGTTAAGTCTGGTAAGCTTCATTGCCCAAATAATAAATAACATATTGAATACTTAAATACATAAATACTTTAAGTGTTAATTCTGCTGTGGTAGATATGTTTGAAAATTTACGAAGTTACTGTTCGAACATCCCGAAGAATGCTGCTGTGCGGTTGATAAAGCAATACGCCGTATTGTTATTCTTTGCCTTTTGTTGATTTTTTTTTTAAAAAAAGTAAAAAAAGTGTTTGTTTGCTTGTTATTATTTCACAGCTTATGAAAGTCCTTATTTATTATGACAAAATCATAATAAAATTTTAAAAAATAATCAACGGCGACATCACTTTTGACAACTAATTTGGATTATTTTATGCCACTGACTTCAGCCTGTGTAATTTTACAAAAGTTCATTGCGAGCACTTTTCTTTAAAATGTTGTTTAACACGGCGCTCTAGGGAGATGGGCATATATAGGGCGCTTAACCAATGCAAATCATGCCTTTGTAGGCCTATATGGACAAGATTCCCACAATGTGGAATTTTTTCTGATTTTTTGCAGAGGTACATCTAATTGCATGTCCCTACTTATAACATTGTCCCAATTGTGGTCGCCACTAGCGTAAAAATTGCTCTAAAAACTAAAAGAGACGATTTGAATGGGGTCAAACATCTGTGATCTGATTGTGGGGTGTATTATTTTTTTTTCGTGATACTTGTATTATTTTTTTTTTTCCCGTATACTGTTTGTAATGTTCAACCAGCGCCCCTGCTTTTTGAATTGCATCCAAAGTATATGTTATTAATTGGATAAGGTATACAATTTCCATAGTCTTTCAAGCGCCATCCAAAAGGATGGTAAAAATCAACTTCTTTTAACTATTTTGTGATGCGATCGAGCAAACGCGTCAATTTTCGAGATAAGTCGTAAAATTTAGTTTTCAGTAAGGGTGTTATTCTTTCGGTCTTCAATAGCTGAAAACCGTCATCGTCATTTAGACCTGTGATTCCAGAGAATGTGGTAATTTTAGAGTCGCTTAGTTCAATAAATCAAAGAAAAAAGATGAACAATTAACATTGGCATTACGCCGATAAATATTTTCAACTCCATTTTTAGCTTATGACACTACACATTTCCATAGTGACTTAATGTGCTATTGACAAATTCTTTCAATGTTTTAAAGACATAATGCTCCACTTTAATATGATATTGTAATATGGAATCTAAAATAATTATTGTGGAAAGGCGCCGAATTTTCATATTTTTCAAGTGGTAGGTGCACCCCGAGGTGTTTTGCAATCCTCCCACATGCATTGCAATGTGCATTGCTACCGTAGGGATAAAAAGTGTCAAGATTTTTAGGAACACAGACATTTTGAACCATGCAAAAATTCCCTAAGTCCTATAAGCAACGTTGGTGGCCTAAAATATTGTAAAGTCAAGGTTTTTATGTGATTAACTAAATTGGATTTTTTTGTGGGATCCCACTGACCCTATTGGGCAAGGGGGAAATTTTTCCAAACTGGTTGCGTTGTGAGTGACTCAATACAACCCCTGGGTGTTACCTGTGATTGCTTTGCTTATAGTTGGCTGTCTGCTTTCCAAGTGCGAAAGGATCCCCTCTGCTGGCAAGACTATGACCAATCAAGTATAAAAACCATATCACTGCGTTATGTGGTATTTTTCCCCACCCACGTTTGATTGATTTTTTTTCTTTTTTGGCAACAGACGCAGTTTCTTTAATCTGACACTACGCGCCAGTGATGTCAATTGCTTAAGAATGTTTGAACTTCTCTGATCTTTTAAATCAAACCTGCAGACAAATCCAATCCGGTAATGCCTATAGAAATTCCACGCAAAACCTAGTCCATTATATGGTGGGAACCGCTTCTTTATTACGTTATTAAAGTTTTGGCGAAACGAAACGGCTGGAAGTCTATTTCTGAAATGCAATATCTTTTTAAAGATAACGTTCGGGCATTACTACTCATGTCTACAATTATTCATATCTCATCTTGGAATGTATCGGTGGGTCAACATATGACCCTTTCATCTAATTTTTTGCTCCCCGACGGCTGACAAAATACAGTTTAACTCACATCTTAATGTACAAGCATGCCCTATGCGGTAACGGCATATTCAAAGTACAGCACGGTTATTGAGAACGGGGTAATGGACATATAAAACGTTCAATGTTCAACAACCCAAAACAGTTGTCAAATATCATTAACTTAAAATTGCCTACTGTTGAAATTCTGACGGATTTAGGGTACTACAAAATCTGTATCGTGAACCTTCCCTTCTAATATTCAAACTTTACTATTTTGCGGAATGCGGGCCTTGTCAACAAATTTCTAGTCCAAAAACATATTTTTTTGGGTTCTTTAAAAATACTTTTACTCAAAGATTGAATACTTTTCGGACTCTTTTCACCTCAATTTTTGCCCCTTCAAACGAATTTTTATCATCATATAGCCACGAAGAGCTCACCACCCTGGCGTCTCCTTGTCCTCGTGTTGGCCTGAACCTCCGAGTACGTAAGTAATACACCAAGGGAAATTGGAAACCCTTCTCGACTCGCTTACACGTAAACAAATAATGTATGCAAGGCGGCAAGAGATACGTGTCCAGTCAGATCATATTATTCTCCTAAATCAGCATCATTAATAAAACAAAAACAAATATTAAAACAAAAACACAAATAAAAAAAAATAATATTTAGTGAACATATGATCAACTTGCAGGACAAAAACACCAATGGCTGGGTTCTGATAACTGATTCACAAAGAAGACTTTTGACACTTAATCAGAAAGCGTAAGCTCAATTTTTGGCCATGTGGCAGGGTCAGTGAAGGAAGCTATAGCCTTAACAATGTTTAACAACCACAACCAAGCAGACCCCAGGCACCCGAGGGAGAGGCCGTCCACTTCGTGGGAATCTAACTTCCGAGTTTGGACAGGACTGACCATCCACAATGCCACCCAGACCGCACAGATTAGACACCACTGGAGACAGATATCTACGTTTGCCTGCACCCACCCCCAGACACGATGATGGTATCTGAGTGAGTGCGGTCTTTCTTTTTGACAAAGTAAAATTTAAAATTGACTCTCAATACATTGATGCATTACTTCATTTTGGATTTTAGGTGAAAAACACCATTTGCATAATTTTTTAAAGTGCAGTGGCCCCGATCCGCTTATAGCCTCTCCAGAAGCCCCGGATTTCAACACACCGGAAGTGTCAACATTTTGGTCTTCAGAAGAAAGCACCAAATACCAAATGGCTTATTTACAATAAATCTGTATTTTGGAAAACACCATATTTCAAGAACATATCCCCTAGACTGTAGTTAATACATCAAATTAAAGCTCTTGACATATCCCTGGCCTAAACCTAAACAGCACTGATTTACTAACATCAAAATGGCAGAAATGTTTCGTTTTGCAAATCCTAAAATATTTTAAACGGAGAATCCGCACTTAAAAGTCTAAAACCCTATTTTCATTAATTTTATGCAAATTAGGTACACTTTGAAGGATCATAAATAAACTTATTTTAGCATAATTATGCACTTAAGTCTGCAGAAAACACTATGATTTGAGAGTACCATTTTTAATGGCAATTTAATTAAATATCGCCTTTTGAAACAATAATACATCAGCATTAGTTTCTTATGCACTTTATTGTTTTTCAAGTACGATTCAATCAATCACTCTAATTGCTTCCGATTACCACTGGATCGTGTGTAACTTTTGACCCTAATTCGGATTTTTTTTTTTTCAAACACAAAGCACATGAAGGTGAAATTTAAAGGTGGTTTGTTTTTTCCGATTTATGTGAATTGTGTTCTCTACTTGATATGAGAGCCTGGCCTTGCACATACAACCCCATCAATACCGTGGGGAAACAAACTTGCGGTTTTTTGATGGTAGAACTCAATAATCATGGTTGCAAAGCCCTATTCAATACTGGTGCTATAAAGTGGTTAACCACTAAAACGGCGGTTTTTTTTGTTTATAATCTTGGGAATGAAGGATTCGAGGGCTCAAATTTCAGGACGACATGAGAAAAATCGGCCTTGCACATCTGTATCAAATCGATACACTTCCTGGTAAATCGGTGGGGGGGGTGGCAAAGAACGATCGTAAACACCACCCCCTTTAACTCTTACATATGTAATAATTCAAAAGACAAACAATTTTATCCTTCTATAAATGAGTTTTCCACCTTAAGCATTTTGTCGTTGTGTAACTGATGCATTGCTATCCTTATTGTTTAGAAGAGAATTTTTAGGGCTATCATTGTTTCTCAAAAATGGCGGCTGAATAATCCTATGGCTGACATTATAGATTATTTAGTTGCTTCCGAAGGGTGACTTATTAAAACGTTTATTACTGACCTATGTAGCGAGTTTCATAGGTCAATGTACTTTGATTGCAATTTATATTGTTTTAGAGCACTATTTTGGACACACATGATAACTCCATAGTTTTTCTCACCCCCTTCACATAGCAGGAACCTCTTATAACTGGTAAATGCTAGTGCTATTCAGCAGGTACCTGTTATAACTGGACCAATGTATACACTGCATACAGTGTCTATCATATCACAATACTATTATCGCTTTATATTCCGTAAGCTTATGTTAGGATAAATCAATCACCTTCACATCCTTCCTCGCTAGTGTATTGTATAGAGCTTCGAGTTTTAATGCAGATATACCAATGCCTTTTTTAATATACTAATGTCCCGGGTTGGAAATACGCGTGTACACTACTTTAAAAGTAACCCGTTCCACTGGTATTTGCTGCATTGAGTCAGTTTATAACAGGTACCCTGCTGAATAGCATCTACCTGTTATACAGTTCCTGCTATGTGGAAGTGGGGGTTCGTTTTCTGTAATAGTTCAACAAACGGTTTAATTTTTAATATTAAAAAAAGATTAGTTTACGTTACTGGACTTGACGATTTAAGTGTAATTTCTTAATAATTAATATACCCCACCAAAAAGTTATTAAATACAAAGTTCAAATGGCGAACTTTGATTTATGGTCCTTTTGGAAAAAATTCATTATTCTCAACGTGCTATCCATATTATGTTTTGAAGTGTATGGACTAAAGCACGTTACTATTCTATCCAAAAAGATAGCCAAATCTTTGTTAATACTATTCAAGTTAATTGCTACCATTAGATTTTCTGTAAACTCAAAAATTGCTTTAACCAGTGTGAACATTCCTCATGGATGGGCCGTTCCCGTCCATCCCCATCCAGAGGAATTTCTCACTGTTACATTTAACTTTCACAGTTTTTGATAACCCTGGTTAAACCCAGTTAAAGTTAGACTCCCTTTCATATAACCGGGTGTAAAGAAATGGAGTGTCCCCCATGAGAGAGTGTCCTGCTACTCATAGCACATGTAACGAATAAACCGTGACCTTGTATACGATGCCATTTGGGTACAGTGCTTGAAACAACGATTGCATACCAGCACTCATGATAACACAATAGAACCGATGGGTTGGTAGACACTCAGTCACGCGGAAACGGTAGTATTATGACACCGGCCATAGTTTTCTTAGAGCGGTTATTAAAGATGCACTGATAACCACAATTGGGCTCCATAAGACTGGTAAATTATGAACTGACGAATGAGCTGTCGGAATCTGGTGTCTACAAGCCACCTGAAAGCGCCCTGAACCGTATATATCATCCCATCTTTACGATTAGAAGAAATTAATGCTACTTATTATGTGATTCGATTCCATTGCAATGTATGAACACTAAGTGGCTTTTAACTATTTGTTAATGTTAATAGAATTGTAAGAATTGGTTACCATTTTCAGGATGAACTCACCATAATCGACGGGCATGATATTGACATCGAAGACCTCCTTGTTTAACGTTCTCATGAGCGCTACCAGAACGCAATTTTTTATACACACTCGGTAGTTAAATAAAGTAGGATGTTTGTTTGTGAAAAAATGGCAACAGAGGTTTCTTAGATCCCATGCATTCTATGAGTAACCTGTTTTAACCTAGTAAAAGTCTAGCAAACTTAACGCATGCAATGCAATATCGTAGATTATTCAAATGGGCCCCAATTACGCCATTACAAACTGAGAAAAAAAAATTGGTCTCCTATTATACAGAGGATTCTACTGAAGGACTTTAAGGGGCATGATTATACGTTCACAACTTTGCTAACTAAATATGGGTCTCAATGTCTTTTCAAAACGCGCCACAATTCAATTATAATAAATAAAATGGCAGTATATGCTTTAATTCTGCCATTGTGTACTCTGGATGGTGAAAATCACAGTACAGTCAATTTAAAGCGACAAATCAGCGATTTTGGAATGGAAACAAATTCCAATTCAATTTTGATATCTGAGTCACATTTTTTAAAGAGCGCCCCCAATTGTCACAATTTCAGGTTGTTGCACAGTTGTGTTGGTAATTTTTTAGTAAACTATACCTGCGAATGGTAATGCTCCAAAAAGCGTATTTGTCTTTAAAGAAGCGATTTTGTAATAATATAATCGGGATCTCGGATTGCAATTTGACGGCGGAGCTAGAAAGGTGAAATTTCTGTCCGTCCATTGTGAAATATAGTACCACCTCTTGTGAAAGAGGCATAATGATGTTGATTTTACGTTATTTTTTCTGTAATTCAAAGATTTTGGGGGCCATTTTGGAAAACATTCGATTTTCAATATTTCGCAGCAGTTGATTTTCTAGACTTTTGTATAACACTAACGTCCGTTAACTGCATTTTTTAAAATTTTCAAAAATCACGGAACGGACGCCTGATTTCTTTTTAGGGGGAATTGCCACTAGATCTAACAAGAAAAATAAATAAATAAATACGAAAATAAATAAATACGAAAATAAATAAATACGAAAATAAATAAGAAAATAAACTGACTAATTAACTAACTAACTAACTAACTAAATAAATAATGAAATTGTTTATTGGTGCTCTTCAACATCTATTCCCCAAACCGTAAACACTTGGTGACTTTTTCCCGCAAATTTAGATTCAGAGCGACGTAATGTTTTTTAAAGAAAGTTCTTGATTACGTCTTTGATTCGTGAATTAATATCGTCATAGCAACAAAATTAATAACTTACTACTTGTTTTAGGATTGCGATTTAATTTATAGCACAAGTACTTCATTGTACATACAACTTTAATTTTAAAAGATAACGTGTTAAAAATGGGTCAACATATATAAACTGGCTTGCTTGTTGTTGGTCATACATAATAAAGTGATTGCGAGCATCTATGGCGTGCTTAAAGAAACTCAGCAAACCACGATTATTGGCAATTTTGTCGTTCATCTCTCAGGTGAAGCACAGAACTCTAGGTAGGTGTTACCTCAGACTCATCAATAAGAATAAGCTGTCATCTTGAAGTGACAGGAGGAGATTTTTTTAGCATACGAATTTCTCTCAAATTGCTCCAAATCGGTTGTAGACCACCTACCGAGAACGTTTGGAAGGTGTATTGAACAAACAAGTACAAAAGAAACCGTAGACCTCGTTTTGAACTTGCCTGCTATCGTAATCAAACCGAAAATCATGCTTTGAATTTCTGTCGTGCACTATAGAAAATACTAAATCATCATCTTAAGATGTATTCGGCTTAATCATTTTGGGTGTGATCTAATACATTGGTAAGCATTCCAAATAAACGGTCCCCAAAAATAAGTCCCCCTCTGGGATGACCAGACTTTGTCATGCCAAAATTCACTTTGATGGGTATATTTCTTCCCACCAAATAATTTATTGTTTACAGGGAACATTTTTTCCATGTAATACAATTAATCATTTGTTGAAAGGTAATGCCTTTTTTCTAACAACAAGCATTTGTGTAAAAGTGTTTTTTTTTTCAAAACAGACCAAAAAAGTTGCACTTTTCAACTTGTTGGCAACTTATTGCAACATAATATGAAATGGAACCCTTTAATGCGGTCCTTAATTCATAAACAATTTGAAATTCCCTGCCAAATTAATCAGCCGTGTAATACCGATTACATAATGCTTTTCGTAATGATGAGGGCAAGAACTGATACAGGTATGGGTCATGAAAGAAAAGATAATGCTTTATGGATTGATTCAGGTGTGGGTTATGAAAAGAGAAGCTAAATTTAAATGAATGCTTTAGGAATGAACTTATAGATGATTGATGAATGGCAAATGTTGCAAGAAATCTTTCATGACACATTTGGGAATGTGATTTCTCTTGCAATGTGTCGTTTAACTGAGTTAGAACGAGCGAGCGAGATGCACTGCATTTCTGGAAGAAGGGTTTCCTGTAAAAGAGATTGCAAGAGAATGCAGTGTACACCTAAAGCCATACGAAACTTAAGTGCCAAGTACCAAGCTACTGATGAGGTCAATGTTGACGATGACACAACATTATCAGATTTGCCACAAATTCTCACCATGGCATGGAACAGGATCGACCAAGGGCTGATCAGTAACCTTACAAATTCTATGCGATGTCGCTGTTTAGCTGTCATTGACAAGGATGGTGGACACACTCGATATTGAATAACTGACACTTAATTTAAATTCAAGTAATGGCAATTTTATTTAAATTTAGAAGGGAAATGATTCGTTATGTTAAATGAAATATTTTGAAACATGCGCTCAACTAAACTGAAGCTGACTTAAAGTGATGAACTTTTGTAAACATGTTGGCACTTTAGAAAGTTGAAAAGTGCAACTTTTTCGGTCTGTTTTGAAAAAATCATTTTTACACAAATGCTTGTTGTTAGACAAGCATTACCTGTCAACAAATGATGAACTGTATTACATGGAAAAATGTTTCCTGTAAACAAATTATTTTATGGGAAGAAATATACCCATCAAAGTAAGTTTTCTCATGACAAAGTATGGTCATCCCAGAGGGGGACTTATTTTTTGGGGACCGTTTATGTAAAAAGCCCCGGTTCGAAAAAAAAAAACAATGGGGCGCTCTTTCTGGAAATGTCCTCATTTTTCTTTAACAACTTATTGCAATGCTGCTTGGCCCACAATAACTATACTTGGGGTTTTATCCATAACATAATTTCTAATGTATACCCATATCATGACTAGACATCAGCCCAGGCCTTTCTAAGGTCTGCCTTGACTATAGCGTCATTGAACGTGGAGGTATGGAAGTATGGAAATGCTATGTATGTGGACACAGACACAACAGGAGATAGCAAAGCAACCTCAATATCTGTGACAACAACATCGAAGTCCTCAACATTGAGGGCCATTAGCGCTGTCATAGTAACATTCATGTACGTGCATGGCGCAAATTTCCCGGTATTTATATTGAAAGGAATATGCCGAAGCTTTTGAATTTTTACGGCGAGTTCCGGATATTAAATAATACAAACTTCCTTTTTTTGAGACACAAAGAGGTTTTGAGCTCTACCAATCACAGGTATGTACTAGTCAATTACAAATGCAACTGTGCGAAATCTCAAAATACACGGAAAATGGGCGATGTATTCAAAATGTGCTGTAGGGGAATTGCACTTCGTCTTATATCATTTCGTCTAATATCCAGATGTTCTAATTCCATTTGGTCTAAAATCAAATAGCATAATGACCACATACTCTAATTCACTTTGTTCTATTGAACCATTGACTAAATAACAGTTAGTCTAATCACCACATCGGCTAATACCATTTCTTATAATGCCCAGTTGGTATAATCCACTTACGTGTCTACAACCATTTCGGCTAATGCCCATTTTTCGTTCGACTACATTTGGTTAATCATCAGATTGTCTAAAACCATTTCGTCTAATGCATTCGTTCTACTGCCTTTGGTCTAATGACAAGATTGTCTAAAACCATTTCGTCTAAGCCATTTCGTCTAAGCCCATTGGTCTAAATCACCAGATTGTCTAAAAACCATTTCGGACTAATGGCAGTCGTCTAATGACCATTTCGTCTAATCCTCATTTTGTCTAATGCATGTTCAAACAAAGGGCACCATAATAATATAAATAACAACCAGGAAATTGACATGTTGCGCATTAGTATTTCCGAATTTCAGATCTTTTAATGTTAAATATTGCCATTCACACATTTAAACATAGAATGATGCGTGACAAGAAACGCGTAAAAAAGGGGCCCTTTCCAACAGGCGCGTACATTTATTAAGGTGTCAAAACGCAAATATAGAAAAATTTAAAAACAGTAAAATTTTTTTTTAACCCTAACATTGTGATACACGTACTTAGATAAATAATACTCAAATTAAGCAGAGAGATCAAAACAATCATGCATAAATATTGTAAAGCAAGCAAATCAAGACAATAAAGGCTGTATTTTTCGCCTATAATATATAGGCTTTGTCATTACGCTAGCAAATTAGGTAGGACACCCAATATATTCATAAAATCGTCTCTTATGTCTTGCTCCAATCTTGAAACTTGGAGGTATGCAAGTAATGACAGTTCTTTGAAAAGTTATATTGGGATTTTTTAAAATTCTGAGCAGATGTTGCGTTTTGGGGCATTTTGTCGGCCTTTTGTGTTTTTGCCAGAATTGGTGGTAGGCAAAGCTTATGGGTGATTTGTTGTTGTCCTATAATTTTGATGCATGCTGTGTGAAAGCTGAAAGCCATGACATTATCAATGTGGCCTAGAGAGATGGCATTGCACTTGCAGCCTAGTCTAATAACCACTGGCAGTAAATTTAAAGTTTACCTTGCTAGATGATAGTTATTTTATCAACTTCAATGAGCACTCTCCGATTCACAGTTGGGGTTGTCTCTGATTTGATGGACATTCAGTGGCTAGCTCTTAGTAAGACTCAATTTGTCGTCACTGACCATCTTGGTTTCATTTAAACTTTTATGCTTTCAAATAGCAGTGGTTATGTTTCAAGTCATTTTTCATATTAGACTCTAGTGTGGGAGATATTCTGCAAGAGAGTGCTTTGGTTTTGGGTTTTTTTTTTTTTTTAAATTTCAATTCAAGAAATGTTCACAAATGGTAAAAAATAGCACTAATAATAGTGATATGCTTAAACTATTGAACCTGTTGATCCAGCCTATAAAATTCAACTGAAGTCAAACCAATCACCAGTGGCCTTATACTGATATATGGAGCCAAGGGGTGTCACATATTAATGAATGTGAAAAATGTGTGATATTATCATATCCTATGGAGAAAAGTCTTAAAACATTGCTTGCATTTCAGTGGGATGAGATTAGCCTAATTTGAGTGCCAGGGTTGAAAACGGTGTATATAGTCAAGTTAATTGAGAATATAAGTGATTTTTTTTTACAAAGTTGTGACTGACCCACCAGTTTACATACCAGACACTATTAGACACTACTTGCTTTTGACAAGGTGATGAAAAAGCAGATAACTGAAAGGAGCATGGCTGTGTGGACCATGAATGTTTGTAAAAACAATATATGCTAATGATATTGAGACATTTGAGAATTAATATGCTCATGATTTACCATCATTGTAAAGCAACATAATTGAATGATTGCACCCACATAATAGTCTTAGCATTTGCACAAAACAGTTTAATTGAAAGTTCAAGTTACATGCAAAGTGTAAAGTGCAGATTAGGGAAGAAACCAACAGATTGAAGTTAGGAGTTACTCTAATTACAACTGCGTGTTTATAGATTCACAGCTCCATTTGCAAATTGAATGCGACACCTGGAGTATACATCCATTAGGTCACATTGCAGATTATTAAAATATTGACACTTAAATATATACAAGAAATAATATAAAAAATTGTTCCTTGAAATTGAAATGGAACTAACTAGGAATTTATCCATTTCAAATATTGATTTAATGTGTTCATTTTAAAATTTGGCATATTTGTGGTCTGTGCTAAAAATCAACTTACTAATAATACACCGGTAGGTCATAAAGTTTGCATAGAACCTCATGATTGACTATTGATGGCCTCTATCACTTGAAGTCCCTTGGCGCATGAAAAAAAATGAATTTATTTTACAAGAACAAAAAACAAAATAAGTCAGATTCATGTTCAGTTTGCAGAGTCACATCTAATCATTCATCTAGCATGATAAGAAGTAAACCCATTTGCTATTGTAAGATGCTATTGTGACTTAAGGTGCATTTGTATACATATTGAAGATGTATTTTCAGCTGATTTAAGGTGTGAATTAATGCAGGATGCATTATAGAGATGCAAAACAGGCTTTCACACGATAGGACTTTCAATTATTTTATTACTAAATTAAGAATAAAAAAGAAGTAAACTTTTAAGTTAGTGTAGAAAACACTTGCTGAATAGCATTGACTCCTGGGCCTAAATGAAAAAAATAATTTATTTACGGTAAAGCAATGGAGAAGATGTGAAAACAATAGTCATCATCACCATCATCAAGATTCAAAGAAAGCATAGATCATAAAGCACCCCTAATATTAAATAACATATCTTCATGACACATATGACACAATAGTGTTGGGTGTCCTAAATACTAATACTTACCTCCGGTGGACTTAAAAGTGTTCAAGGTATGCAAAATAATAACAAGCTTAATTTAATTGTTATGTCAGAAGCTAAATTCATTAGGGCAGATTGTAAGGACTCTTCTTGTTAAATTATGTTTTCTTATTTAATGTGGCAATTAATATAGTGTAAAAGGGCAAATGACTAAATTATTATAGATAGTAATTGTCTTTTCACCACTATAGTTTATTGTCTATCACATAAGAAACATAATTCTACACCTATTTCATTTACAATTGAACTTGGAAAAGTTGTATTGCAATTGTGTGAATGTTTTAGTTAACAAGTAACAGATTTTTAACAGAAATAAACCAAAGTTTAAAGTAATAGTACATCAGCATCTAAAGACTTATGGAATCAACCCATTTGAGGCAAATGTATTCTCTTGAGCGCTGTTTAACCTGATCAAAAGTATGGTGGGGGGGGCGTTTATTATTTTTCCCGTTCTGTGATGACATTGTTTGAAAAAAATCAGTAGGCTATATTTTAAGGCAAATGCTTACCGCAAAGCTACTTACATTGAAATATATCGTGTAAAAACAAGTCAAACTGTGGATATTGTAGACCTACTCCACACAAGAAAACAAAAATTTTTAAATAAATATTGAAGTTTTGTTTTTTATTCTTGAAAACCTCGTTATTGATATAAAAAGTTAAAACCAAAGTTTAAATTTTCTTAAAGATGTTTTTTAATTCATTTTCACACTAAATATACATGTATTAGCCTACGTTACAGGTTATTATATTATTAGCCAGTTTCCATTTGTTTTTGTTTGTTTTTTTGTGCAAGAGTTCCATATGTACCCCTCTCAAAGGTCTACACTACAATTCTTTTGTTTATTTTTGGCCTAGGGCTCGGTATTGTTAGTGTAGGCCATAACTAAAAGAAATTTGTTTCTGTACAATTTTAAAGGGGGTAACATATGGAACTTTTTCATTTTTTTTATTTATGGAAAGTTCTTGCCCATAATCAAAAGATGGATTTTTCTACTGCACTTCATTCTACTCCTCACATTTACAATTACCAAGATACTTAACTACAAAATTTTGTGCTTGGCAGACCCGACAAACTTTTTCTAATGCATAGAATGTGTCCTTTTATGGCCGGCTCCTATTTGTTTTTTCCCTGGGTACCAGTAAGCTAAAAATTACATTGTTAAGTCATAACTTTACATAGGCCTACTCAATGGATTGGCTATTGATAAGGCCTACATACTGAAGTCCATATCAAGTTGAAAATGAATTTTAAAAAAAGCTCAGATAGTGTGGCATATTTAGGTGGGTTTCACATAATATTATTAGTTAAATTAAGTATGACATGAAGTAACCATTTAATATTGCATGATTAAAGGCGTATTGTATTGTCATAGCATATAAAAACACATTTTGGCTGAAGTTCATCTCAGATGTGAAGTAATACTCGGGATTATAATATAGACGCCAAAAACCTTGCTTTAAAAGTCTAAACAGAATTGTATTAAGGTACCATTTTCTATTGTTAAATAATAATATTAAAAGTTACTTAAAGGATGTTGTGTCTTTGTTTATATAATGACGCAATGCATTGCCACTGTTTAGGGTAGACAGATGACAAAAATAATGTTTAGGGTATGTTCTTTAGTCGACGGAAATGCTCGTTCAGAGTGCATTTTGGAAGTCCGTGTTCACGCATCATATCCACCTTTGAAAAGTGCCCCCCTTCCCCGGGAATAAATTTACATTTTGAAAACCTAAACAAATTATATACCGGTGTCAAATGAGATATATTCCCCTAGAGAAATAGTCCGGGGATTGTGGATCATAGGGATAGTCGTCCTTCGGACCTCTGTCCCAAGGAATAGTAGCCCTTGTTTATTTTATTTTTAAGATAAAGGCCTATATCATAATTACATCTCTCAATTTTTCATTGTGTACTCATTTCCTTCTAGAGTATTTACACCAAAAAAACAAATGCGCAAAATTGGACTTTCGCCTATTTTCTCTAGAAAATACCCATTTTGCCTATTCGTGGACTTTATGACGTCATTGTGACGCCATAATAAGTATGTTGGTACTTATTTTGGTATCAATGGAAAGAAAAAGGCCATAACTATGCACTGGTATCAAAATCATAAGCATCGAAATCCCAAAGGGAGGTGGTAACCACACGCCCGGTCACCCCACCCCATTGGTAAACCATGTTTTAAAAAAAAGCTTGGTAAGACCAAGGATTAAGATTCTTCAACGAACCAAAACGAGTTATTTAACTGCTGTATAGCACATTTTATGGTTTGTTAGAAACGTTTTTGGCGTTCTTATAAACCATTTTTGAGGATTTCATTCTTGAGGATTCCATATAGGGCCGCCAGGGGGAAAATGCTAAGTCACAATTTTTTTCTTAGAGTGTAGCAACAGCATACAATTAAAACTATTTTGAACTGATCAAATTAAGAATCTGTGGCACTTTTTTGGTATTTAAGTTTATTTTGTTATGTGAGCCAGTTTAATAGTTATTTATACTAATTATTAAGGTTTGGAAGAACTCACTTCCTACTTCCTTTGTAGCTGAAACATGCCAATTTTGAGTAGTTTTTATTTTTCATTTATTTCTTTATTTATTTCCTTGAATCTAATCAGACTGTCACTGACTAGTAATAATGAGTGAAATCTTGTAACATTCCTCGGACTTGAACACAAATTCCTAAGAACCAGTAGTTTACCTACAACATGGACAATAGGTCCTACGGACTAATAGTCCGTCCTCGTCGGTCTTGGACATAACTCCTAAGGATCGATATTCTACCTTGAACCTGGACAATAGTTCCTAAGGACTTTACGTTAACCTATGAATTGGATACTAATTCCTAAGTTCTTGCAGTCCATGTGGGGACATGGACACTTATCCCTCAGAACGATTATTCACCTCGGTTTCTGTCAGGGCATCAATTTCTATAAGGGAATAATAGTCCACACATTTTAGGATTTAGAAACTAATTCCTTTGGAGTTGGACCCTGCTTTGAACAGGTGCCCAGACCAGGGTGTGTTTTGTATCCCCATTACAGGATGCCATTTACACACGCTTTAAAAAAAACTTCAGCTTGGCTGGATTGGAGATAGCCAGATTGCCATAGGTGGTTGTTAGTTTATTGCATTCTTGAAGCTTGTCCTGTGCGTGACAGGAAGTTTGCTGTGGGAACATAGGACCCTATGGTACCTGAAATCCCTTGCCGTCTTTGAGTTGGGTACCGTATGTTAGTTGCAGATAGATAGATTATCTTCCTCATTGACGGCCCTATATATTCCTTCAAGTCTTTTTGGCGTTAGACTAAATGGTTATTAGATCACTGATCATGAGACGAAATGGTTTTAGGCAAAAAATGAGTTTAGACTAATTGGTTAATAGACCAAATGGTCATTAGACGAAATGGGTTTTTTAGACAAAATGGGTTTTTTAGACAAATGGTAATTGACAAACTGATCATTAGACGAATGGGTTTAGACAAAATGGGTTTAGACTACATGGTAATTCGACCAACTGATCATTAGAGAAAATGGGTTTAGACAAAAGGGGTTAGACTAAATGGTTAGTTACCAACTGGTTAGTAGTAATAAATGGGGTAGACCAAATGAATTAGGACGCGCAAGTGGAAATTAGACCTATTGGATATGGCCGAAATGGTTTTAGACAAAACGGCAATTAGGACCATCTGGTTATTAGATCAGTGACAATGGACTAAGTGGTTATTAGCCTAAGTGGCAATTAGACCACCTGATTTTAGACGAAACGGTTTTAGACCAAGTGTTATTAGACGAAATGGAATTGAGACGAAGTGATGATAGACCCGTTCATAGTAGATAGGCTCACCGTTTAAAAGTTAATTACATGATTAATTTACAGCAAAATTAACCATCGTCTACCCGAGCCATTGATTTAAACAAAACTACCGAAGGGGTGGGTGGGTACCACCCCCTGTGATTTCCGTTACGAACAATCCGATTCCTGTAAAATTTGTACCAAAGGATAGCTTAGCGTTTATTCCATTTGTACCAAAAATAAGTACAACATCCCCCCCATTATGACGTCATATGATGTGATATGTTGAGGAAAGTGCCGCGAAAAATACTGAATATAGAGTGGAAATTGATATTTTGCAATTTTAGCGACCCAAACCATTTCCCATTCATAAAATGTGATATTCCTAACCCAGGGCCGGCGCAAGCTATGCGCCAGGTGGGGCGATCGCCGCACCACTTGTTGAGACGCAAAAAAAAAAAAAGACGAGAAAGAGAGGCGAAAGAGGAGAGAGAGAGAAGCAAAAAGAAGGGGAGAGAGAGAGAAGGAGAGAAGAGAAGGGGAGAGAGATAAGAGAAAAAGGGGGAAGGGAGGATCGTTCGAAAAGTGAATTGAACATTTCGATTGATATTCAAAATATATAGGAATTCAAGGCGTCCCTCACCCCAACTCGCCGAAAAACAAATCAATCGCAATGATACTTAGCCTACGGAAAAATCCTTTGTAACCCATGAAAAAGTTCCAAATTTAAAGGGCAAACGAGAGATTCACATAACAGGTGTCCCGAAAAAATTAAGAAAATTCTGATTTTCTGACATTGAATGTAAAGCTTCTATCAAAAATTTCCATATGTGAATGACTAATCTGAGATTTTCTTTGGTAACAAAAATTTTGAAAACTTCGAAGTAACTATGTTTTACAGCCCTGTTTTACATTTCCAAATTAAGCAAATTCAAAATCGCCTTTTGTTTTCACTTTTCAGGCATTTCTGTAGCCACAAGTAAGAAATATATGGGGTCTTATTCTATATGAAATCACTACATGGGCGATTACAATATATGCAATGCCCAAAATCTTTCGTTGCACCGTAGGAGTTACAAACCCGATTTCAGTGCAGGGCCTATCTTCGTTTGTTTTCTGTAGGATTTTAAAAAAGGCACATGGAACTCTTTCCAAGCATTATAGGCCTAAGGGACAACTTGCATATTTCAAATTATCAAACTTGCATGTTGTAGAAAGCGAACATTGCAACGGTTTCGAGTCTCCCGCACCCACACCTCGTGTCGCTTGATATATGAACTATCCACGAACGCGTTACATGTGATGTAACGTGATTAATAAAAAAAGAAATCAACTATATTTTAGTTTTACTTTGATCACACCAGTTACAAAGTGAACCACTTACAAATTTCAAATTGTTTCGATCAAATTTGTACGAAAAAATAACTTTTTTTGGATAGTGAACATTGCAAGGGTTTCGCGTTTCGCGCGGGAGGAAAACACCGCTACCACACCCCTCGCGTCGCTTGATATATGAACTTCCCATGAACATTTACCACGAGAGCCCATCTAGAAAACACAATTTTCCCGGGTCCTTATAAGGGACGCACCATTAGACTTCAAGGGGGCGGGGGGTTGGAAAATCACCCACCATACGAGCAAAAAAAAAACAAACCCCAAAACAAGAAGCTTTTCCCACTTTCCAGTAAAAAAGAAAAATTACCCACACCTTATAAGAGGATTAAAAAACTTGCCCCGTGGAAACACAGAAAAAAATTGCCCTATTACTTGCACTTACGCGCGGTTTTAAAAGTAGTTACAGACCCAGGGCCGCCGAGAGAAATTGCGGGCCCGGGGTACCTTAGAGTTACGGGCCCCCTTTTACAATTTCGTTTTCCAGAACCCCGTGGGGGAGATTTTGAAGTTACAGCGGCTGCGAAGCGGCCATCGCGGGGTGTGGGGGTGTATAATGTAATTGATTGATGACGCCTATGGGTGTTTTGTTTGAATTATTCATATTGTGTTTATGGAGACGGCCCAGGGGGTGGGTGCCCGCGCAAAGTGCGGAAGCCTTGCAATGTTCACTTTCAAAAACACATTTTCTCATGAAAACTTGATAGAAACAAATAGTGTTTCACTTGTTAATGAGAGGTATGATAAACGGTTTAAAAAGTAAAATATAGCTGATGGTTAGCCAACCGTTTTATCAAACAAAATCTTAATTGTTTTTGTGTAATTTCTCAAACCAAGAGAGGCCCTGCAATAAATTTATTAACCGCGCGGTGGAGCGCGGAAAAAAAAATGGAAAATTTTCGTGGGTACTCGTTATTTTCTCAACGTACGGAGGTATCATTGTAGCAGGAGGGGAAACGGGCCCCCGGGATCCGCCAATGCTATCTCTTTCTTAGATCGCTCCCATCCCACTTTATCACTTTATACTCACTCTTCTGAATTTTGTCACCACCAGCAAGGGCTGAACATTTTTACGGGCCCCTTAGGAAACCGGGTCAATTACCCCCTTTGACACCCCCTCACGGCAGCGGGGTACTGTTGAACCTAATTTAGTGCAAGGGCTATCCAGATTTGATAAATGATGGACAAATTCGTCAGTGACGTTACCAAATCTTGTAATACCTTTACAGCATGACATGGAACGGCCCGTGCACAACTTTGACGTGCTTCATTCAAAAAATTAGCCTTACACCAGTTAAGGTTTATCTTTTCAGACCGTTACTCAAACGTAGGCCTTATATTACTATTTTTTAATTAACTTGCAATTTTACATGGTCTATCAATATTAAGTAGAAAAATATGCATTTAAAAACTATTATAATAAATACTACTAAGTTTCGCCCGCCACCAACAACCCGACATCAGCTTACGCGGCACATGGCTGCATTGCAGGCCATTATATTCTGCATTATAAAATAATTTGTACCATCAAATTGCACATGAAAAATGTTGTCTTGGAAAGTGAACATGCGTTCCCACTTCCAATACTATCCATTGAAACTTTGCATATAACAAATGTTAAACCCATTCAACTATATGACTTTTTTAAAACCATTAATTATACCTAAAAGCATATTTCCAATTGTTTCTATTAAAATTTTCATGGGAAAAATGTTGTTGGAAAGCGAAATCGCAAGGGTTCACGCACCCACCCCAGACAGCTTTATATACGTTCCATGAACAGTTATGCCTAGTTCAAACAAAACTTAAACACATCAACTAATATTTGTTTTAAAAACGATGATTCATTACCTACAGAGTGGTCCAAAAAGGTTTACACTTTTTGGTCTTAAATTTCCAAAGTGGGGGAAATATTCACATTCGTTGAAGATATTTATTTACCTATACCATATCTGTTAGAACCGCAAGGTGAAAAATGACGTTAAAAACAGAGCCAAATAACAAACTGGCGGCTGTGTAGAGAAATCAGTCAAAACCACTGACACACGTAAGTCTGGGGCAATCGTGGTTAACATCAATACCATTGCGTGAAGTGTAGGCCTACTCAAGTAACAAACTTTAATCGATAACCCTTCAATCATGAAACTGAAACAAGAGACGTACACTTGAATCACGTGAATATTTTACTTTAAAAATTAATGTCCATGTACAATAATAAGTTGATTTCAATTGGAGGAGAATTTTAAATTAAAGGACTTGCCATTCTTTTCTGTTCATCAACTTATCACCACTTTTGAAAGCTGTAGCTCAGTGTTCAGCTCTAAAAAATAAGGCAATTTACAACTGAGGGACAGTCTTTTTTTAGCAGAAGAGTAATAAATATCAAGTCCCATGACAGGGTGCGTGAGTGTATCAATCCTGTTCTATAATGATCGCCTTCAACTAGTGCCATATGACCTACCGTGTCTTGCAAAGTGATTTTTCACCTTTTTTTCTCCAGATGGGCGGCTCTATTTTGCCATTTCAGCTTTTTTTCAAGCCGTTTTCACAGGTTTCCAACTAAGATATTGTAGTTAACAATATCCTCAAATAAATTTGATATGTCTAGGCCACAGTTGAGAATTTGCATAAGAACTTTTTTGGATCGCTCTGTATATATAAGCATTACAAAGCCAGTATAATACACACATGTCAAGTGAACCGCTTACAAGTTGTTTCTATCCAATTTGCATGGGAAGAAAAAAATGTGTGCTTTAGAAAGCGAATATTGCAAGGGTCCGCGCTTGCGCGGAAGCCTGGAGGGGACACCCGCACCCACCCCCGGGAAAGATTAGGAAACTCGACATGATACATTATGCTTAACTTCAAACAAAAAGTAAAACATCAACTAGGTTTTATTTTAACCGTTTGATCTACCTGTAAGCATTATTCAAATGTATATCGAATTTGCATGGGAAAATTGTTTTTTTTTTTTTTTTTTTTTTTTTTGTTTTTTTGGGAAAAGCGAAAATTGCAAGGGGTTCTCGCGCTCGCTAAGGAGGGGAACCATTATTTGCATCCTGGAGCATTAATTTCGGGCCAGAATCTCAATGAAGCCCAGAACTGCCCAAGCCGTTTAACTATTACCGTTACGCTTGTGCTTAAACGGACACTCAGTAGCCCGCCGCACCCACTTTGGAATTAGCTTCCGCCGGCCCTGTTAATTATCTTTACAAACGAAATAAAATAGGTTACGGGCCGCATCCTGTTATGCAATAGGATCGATTTTCGCTAAAAGACAAGACACGTTAGATATTGATACATGAAAGATGATTGGCATGTGCATGGTTGTTTAGAGGTCCGGAAATAGCAGGGTTTCAAGAAGAAAACTGTATATACTTTAAAAGAATTTAGACTATGGGACATGCCCTTCTATGCCCTTGTTTTGTTGTCCCCATCGGGAAGCTAGGGAAAAAAACAATTTTAAATTCATAATAAATTATTACAATCATATAAACCGTCTGATCCCGCAAATAAAACTTGCACATTTTCTTGAAAATGAATAAAATGTCATCTCAATTTCATTTCCCTAATATCAGTGACCAATTGATACAGATAGATTTCAGCAAACAATGTAGCTAAAGATATTCAACAATCGGCCCGGTTTTGGGAGTGCAGGGTCAGTATAATATTGTCTCGCAGTTGAAAATGTTTCAGGTGTTATCACCTCTCCGATTTAGACTTAGTATTTTTTCATGACGTAAGCACAAAATACTTACCCTCATTCACAAATAAATAAATCTTGAGCTTCTTGGATATACCCTTTCCCCCGATGGGAACAATAAAATTTGTAATGCAGTTGTTTAATTGTCTACGTTCCATAGTCTAATTGCATATTAGCGCACTATTTAAGTTTTTCAATACTTTAACAGCTTAAATATACAGGGTGAGTCAAAAAGATTTACACTCGTTTGTTTGAATTTTTCTTCAGCAGTGAAAAATCTACCAAAGATACCGACTATCACATATAAAACTAGATTATTTCACCTACTAGAGAAATTTTGAATTTGATTTTTTAACTTTGCATTGCGAAGTTATGCTAACTTAAAGATAAGTACCCATTTTTCACTCTGTCCACGGAATCACTGTTGTGGAATTTGGCCAAAGGGACTTTGGATGAGTCTACACAAGTACATTATGACATTCTTTGCTTGATTTGATACCTGTGTGTAAACCTTTCTCAAGAAAATGTCAAACTATTTCTTTTTCTGAAATCAATAACAAATCATGGAATCTTACACCCAAATTTTGAAGCATTACTTCAATAAATGCTTGAAATTGTTCACATATCTTTTCGCGGAAACTGAATGCAAATATGTAGGCAATCCCGTGCAATACAGCCGGTTGGCACACATTTTCCGCCGACTCCTCATAACCTGATGGGGGGGGGGTTGTTACTTTGGAGAATCAATATTTGAACATTACAGACATTCAACGTCCATCTGCATTTCCCTTTGCATCTCAATATGTTCCTCTCCCTTCATTCTCTTTTCTCTAATCCCTTTTTGCTTGTCCCTTTTCCATGTACTTTCCTGCTTTAAGCTTTTTTCCTGGTCAGGCCCATGGGGGAAGGGAACAATGCGCCCCTTCCCCCTCCTGCCCCTGTTACGCTACTGTCATTAACTATATTGTTAAGGAATATCATCAATAAAAGTTGTTACGGATTATGAAATGGTTATTTTAGAACAAAATACAAAAGTTATTAAGCATATAGATGACAGTAACTCAATGGCCTTTGCTTCTGTGGACGTGAAGAATTGTTCAACCGTGGTCAATATGGTTTTTGGCGGATTTCCGTCAATTTACCATATCTGCAATATGCAAAAAGTTAAACTTTAGATTTTTTCACTAATGATAGTAGATATAATGAGCTATTGTTTTCGTGTATAAAAACAATTTCCGAACTTGTTAAATATTTTTAACATTTTTCTGAAATCGAGTGTAAATCTTTTTGACTCACCCTGTATGTATTTTAAACGATGTATCGTTCAACTGTAAAACAACCCTTGTCACTCCTTTTGTACGTGTATGATATTCATGTTGGAATTACATACAAGTAACGCCCCGAAATTAACCGTTAAAGCTTGCTATTACAACTCACGTGCACATGACATTAGAAAAAATACCACTAATAGATCGAAATGATTATAAGTAACGTAGCATATTATTGTATAGTGTTTTAATTCAACCAACATGGAGCGAACTTATCGCCGGAACAGATGCGTCACTACCCAGGTCGTGATGAAGTATTCAATGCGCTCATGGAAGGCGAGGTAAGCCCGCCTCCTGAATGCAGTTTATATCGTCATGAGTCTTCCAAACAGGCCAATCGACCATTTTGGCGAAATTGAGTTTTTTGCATATTATGATACTATATCACAAGCTCTTTTCATATACCAAATATTGAGCAAAAATAACATTCTAATTTGTAGATATCATAGATTTTCACTTTTGGAAATCTTCCCTGAACGCCAAATGAAA